>PVJA010033650.1:0-23156 GCA_004027025.1 Myocastor coypus | reverse complement strand
TTCGTTCATTCGGCTCTGCCAACTTGTGATCGAGGTTTTATTTTCTTGTATATCTCTTTGAAACTGTTTCATGCGATCTATGTCTTTCCTATATTGCTCCGTCAGGGAGTCCATCATTTTTCTATTCTCTAATTTTTTATCGATGTCTTCTTTAATAGTATTGAAGTCTGTCATTATGGTTATCCTTTCTCTCTCTAATGCAGAGATTATTTCTGTTCTGTTCTCCTTTGTACTTTTGTGTAATTGTTCCCCTACTTGGGATGCTATTGATTTAGGCATGTCTTTGTCAACGTTAGATATTATTTCTGCTCTGATGTCCTCTATACATTTCTCCAGCCGTTTTTCCACTTCATGTATTTCCTTTTTTACTTCAGATGTTATGTCTTTTTCTCAGTTGCTCTATAAATTTCTGCACTTGTGTGTCTGCCTCAGATGCTACCAATTCAGAGGTTTCATCTGTATGATTCCCATTTTCTTCCATGATAGTGTCTTCTGTATTTGTTTTAGGTGGGCACGGGTCCTGAGATTGCCTCCTACTCCTTGTTGTTCTCATTTTGTATGGTAGCGACCTCTGCACTTTGGTGGTGTTACGCTGTGTCTATGGGCGTTTGGTCTGGAGACTCCAAGGTGGTTCTTCTACAGAGGTTCCTGACTCTTGTGTTGGGGCTCTGGCTTCTAGCTTTTGTGAATCCTGGGGGATGTGGTCTGTAGGTGGAGGTGGAGCTTTGGGACTGAATAGTCCTGGTAGGCTTGTGGACCAGATTGGTTGCGAAACAGGCTATTTGATGGGTTCGGTGCTGCAGCTTGGGCTGGAGGGGTAAAAAAAAAAGGGGGGGGGTGTCGGGGAAAGGGAAGGCAGGCCAAGGATCCTGACCCAGGTGGGCGCGCAGTCTCAGCTCCCAGCGGTGCGATTTGGGTCTGGGTTGCAACAGGAAGTTAGTTGCGGGAATGCAGAGGTGGGGCAGAGGGGCGCAGGGAGCTTACCTGCGGCGGGCGTGCAGGCTCAGCTCCCAGCGGTGCGATTTGGGTCTGGGCTGGAACAGGAAGTTAGTCGCGGGGCATGAACATCAATTTGATATTTGAAGTTTTTCCCATTCTCCATTGTGCTTGACTCTCAGAAATTTTTAAATACATTTTGAATAACTTGATAAAATGACAATAAAAATAAGCTATGCCTTGATGCCCTTTGTTTTCCTCTTCTTTATCTGTATGTTTGTTAGAAAGATCAAACAATGTGTACATTTTTGAAATAGTTTATTTTTAAAAGCAGAGAGATTAGTTTATACCACAAATAGCAAGATTGTCACCTTAAAATTAAAAACAATCTGGTACAATTGTTATGTTCCTTATGAGGATTTAAAATATAATCTAAATTGGTATTTGATATGACTAATTAAAAATAACTATGATGATTATTCAAATATTCATTAAGTCTGTCTTACTCTCTTCCCTTGTAATTGTGTTGACAAATATATTTATAAAAAACATCACTCTTGGAAAATTATAAAGATCATCTTACAAATAAAGTATACGTTGGGAATAATGACAGCTGACTGAAATAGAAAATATGTTGGATAAACGGGGTGCAGTTTTTAAGGCATCTGTTCAAGGTTAGAATATTTTTTGTGAGTGAATTGATTTCCTAGTACTACTGTAAAAAGCCATCACAATCATAGTGGCTTAAAAGAATTATAGTAATTCCTTGGTTCAGGAAGCTGTTTTTTTCTTTTTCTTTCTTTTTTTTTTCTATTCTAGGGAATATGGTTATATTTGTTTTCATCACCAGATGCAGAATTTACAGATAGTACCTGAAGGAAAGTAGTACTGTAAATTTATTTTCTGACAGTTCTGGTGATCAGAAGTCCAGCCGGGGCCCACTGACTAGGATTATGATGTTAATGGGCATGCATTCCTTCCTGGAAGCTCAAAGAAAAAATCCATTTGCTTGTTATTTGCAATTCCTTGAGTCTTCCTAGAGTTTTTCTGCTATTGCCCAATGCAAACCTTTAAAACCAGCTCTTGTTCATAATACCTTCTCTCAGGTTCTGATCATCCATATTCTCTTTTTCATATTTAAGGAATTCTTGTGAGTATATTGAGCCCACTGGGTAACCTAAGAAAATTTCCTTATGTTAACTTCAGAGGATTAGCAGTCTCAGTTCCATCTGGGCCGTTCGCTCCACTGTGCCATGTAATGGAACACATTCACAGGCTTAGGGAAGAGGACTGCGATGGCTTTGGGAGGGCCTTATGTTGCCAACTGCAATGGATAAAGCAAATCTAGAGACCTGGATGGCATATTACAATCATTGTAATATGTTTCATCCCCTACACTCCTGAACGGGATACACAGTTCAGGGTAGGGGATAAATATGTATTGCAGTTTAACTTTCTTCTTAGTTCCCTTACATTCATTAACTGATCACTTAGAATGTTCTGGTTGTGTCTTGTTACAGCTATTGGAAGCAGTTCCAACTCCCTACTGGAAAATATCTTCTTTCATAGTGTTTATTTTTCTACTGACTCGCCATTTGTGTGTGTGTATGAATGATTTTGCAATTATCAATAATACTATATATATATGCCTATTAAGTTGTTATGGGTGTTCCTATATTTCCTACAGTTTCTAAATATCTGATAATTCTTCAATATTATTCTATCAGAATGAAGACGATGTCATTCATTGTATTCAATTTTGGTCGTAACGTTTCCTGCCCATACCATGGGGAAATGATGATATCCAGAACAGCAGATGACCCAGAAAAAGTAAGCAGAAATTTTCAAACATTTTTAATCTACAAAAATATTTCTTTAAGTGGTATATTCTGAACCAGTCTATACACTTGCTTGTTGAGAAGGTAAAACTGAAGCTGTGTTGTTGCTATAGAGTAAAGTCTAAATCTTACACCTCACTTCTGACTCCTGGCAACACCCCCTTGGAAAAGGAGGGGCCCAAGTGAGTTCAGCAAAAGTATAAGGAAATAGGTTAACAAGTAAATTTTAAGTAGAAGACTAAAACAGAAGACATGATATGATTGAGCTACCAAAGTGAGTAGAAGCTCAAGAAACAGAGAACTCCTAGTGAGTTGTGGCAGTTGGCTGCTTCTGAAGTCCTGACTTGAAGGAGATATAAGAATTATGAAGAAATGGTCTGGGCATGGTGGTATACAATTGCAATCCCAGCACTCAGAAGGCTGAGGCAGAAAAATTGCCAGGCATGTGAGGCTTGCCTGGGTTCCATCATGAATTGAAGACTAGCTTTGATTATGTAGGCAGATCTTATCTCAAAAAAGTGAAACAAAGACAAAAAAGAATTTTTAAGTAAGGAAATATCACAGGCAGTGTGTCAAGAGCTGAGCCAGCCAGATATGGTGGTGCATGTTTTGGAAGATGTTATGGTTTGTGTCTAGTTGTCCAACCAAAGCCTCATGCAGTCATGGGGTGGGAACTTCTGCAGTTTCAGATTAACTCACGATCCACTGGGATTACAGGGCTTAGTACTGATGGGATTATGGGTATGAGTGCTATGCCCAACTTGGGGCAGAGAGCCTGAATGTAATAAAAGAGAGATAGAGACACAGACTCTCTCTTTGTTGCCATTGTTGCTGTCCTGCTGCCATGAACCTGATCCTCTCTGCCCTGTGTCACACAGCCTTGAAGCCAGCTGAATATGGACTGAAACCTCTAGTAACTGTGAGCTGAATAAACCTTTACTTCCTTCATTTTGGATGTCGGGTATTTATCCCAGCAACAAGAGTAACTGAGGCAGAATTTGGTATCAAAGAAGTAAGGTCACTGCTGTAGGTAACCTGACTATGTGGAATAAAAGTTTTTGGGAATGGCTTATGGGAAGAGACAGGAAAGGTTTGGAAAGGCTGGATACTTATGAAGAGCTGGAAAAGCTTTGGCTATTCTGTAGGGGAGATTCTGGTCAGAGCTCCAACCAGAAGACTGCCTGGAAGCTTGCCTATAAAGTCTAGGCTAGGGAGGTTTCTGCTGTGAAGAAGGACTGCATTGGTTTTTGGACTCCAGGGATAATTTTTGCTATGGCTTGGCCCAAAGACTGTATGAAATTTGCTCATGTCCAGAGACTTTGCCTAAGACTGAGATTAAGCATGGAGGACTGATAAATCCTTCAAAAGATATTTCAAAGCAACCAAATATTGGGGCAGTAGCATGGTTGTTATTGGGGGCCTTTGGCCATATTTATGGCTAAAAGAGTAAAGAGCCAAGAAGGATGATTTGAAATGTTATGAGTTTAGCCTGGAAGGAATCACGAGGAATGCTATGGACTGCAAAGATAGAGCTGAGGGGATCTGCATTGCCAAGAAGGAAGAAGATAGTGGAAAGGATGGTCTGAGGGCATCACTGAAGTCAGAAGGTCTCCACCCTTTGCACCTCAGAATTGGAAGGGAGAGAGACTTTGCTTTGGGAAAAAAACCACAGATTCCCATGTTCCAAAATGGTGGCAGTGGCCATATCAGGTTCCAAAATGGTTCCAGCACTGAGAATTTGTTCCTCAGAATGCTCAGGGAAGGTCAGAGTGCTCAGTAATCCCAGCACTTAACCCATACAACCAAGAGAAAAGGAAGCCTGGCTACTGCTCCATTTGGCAACAGACCTTGACATCATACACGTGGCACTGGGTTTTAGGCACATTCAGAATGCAGGAGTTGTAAGGTTAAGATTTCCACCTCAATTTTAGAAGAAGGCCTGGGAGATCAGGCAGTGTGTCCCTGAGAGGGTAGTGCGTGAAGCAGAGAGTGAGAAGCTAATTCAGTGGAAACCCCAGAAGTTTGGAAAAGCTAGGAACATGGATTATGTAAGGGACACTACAAAGAGGGAGCAAAACTGGCCTAAGAGAGAAATCATGGGAGGCTGCCACCAAGAGTGCCTTGGGGGCAGAGCCATATAAGGCCTTTGGAGCTCAAAACTCAGCACAGACTGCTTTGCAAGTTCCAGTTAAACTATGGGATTTAATGTTTGCCCTGCTGGATTTGGACTTGTGTTGGTCCCTGTGTTTTGTATTCCTCTGTTGTTTACAACTTTTGGAATGGTAATGTTTATCTTGTGCCTTTGAATTTTGGATGTGTTTAACTTTTCTTTTGTACAGGGGCTCACAGTTAAGTTTGCTTTGGATCTTGGAGGAGACTTGGGACTTGGACCTTACAGCAATGCTGAAACTGTTGGGACTTTTGCAACTGTTAAAGGTGGACTAAAATATCTTTTGCACAAAGGGATGGACATGAGACTTTTGGGGGTACAGGGGCAGAATATTATGGTTTGTTCCTAGTTGTCCCCACAAATTCTCATGCAGTCATGGGGTGGGGACTTCTAGAGACTGAGATTAACTCATGATCCACTGGGATTATGGGTGATCCATTGGAATTATAGGGATTATGGGTGTGGGTGCTATGCCCAATTTAGGGCAGAGAGCCTGAATACAACATAAGAGAGACAGAGAGATAGACTTTTTGTTGCTATTGCTGTACTGCCACCATGAACAACACCATGTTGTTGTTGCTGTACTGACACCTTCCTTCATTTTGGGTGTCAGGTATTTTTCACAGAAATGACAGAAGAGTAACTGAGATAGAAGACTAAGGCAGGAACACTGTTGTGAGTTCAAGACCAGCTTGAACTATAAAGTGAGTCAAGCCCAGCCTGCACTGCATAGAGGACCCTGTCTCAAAAAGATAAAAACAAAAATTAAAAATAAATAAAGAGAAGCTAAAGAGGCCGAAGATAGGTTATGCTTGTGGGACATAGCCAATGATTTCTCTAACATTTAGAGAGGATAGAGAAATATGGGTAAAGAAAAGAAGTGAGGAAAGATGGAGAAGGTCTTGAACACTAGGGCAAAAAGACTGACTGACTTTACTTCATATGAGCAAGGAAGCTTGTGCTGAGCATGAGTCAAGAAGGAGAAGCTAATTGCAACTCAAGAAGTAGAAGTGCATTTACAAAACCAATGAGTAGGATGTAAATTTCCATTGTATTAAGAAAAAATGCATGTTAACAAACCCTGGCAACCCCTTTGCATTCTGTTCTCTCATATAGTGTGCCTTAGTTGGTAACAACTCCAGCCCCAAGACATATATGCTTATACCAAAAACGCATTCTCTGCCGCAAACCCACTTAGTTTTTTTCTGTAATAGCATAAATGGGATTTTCCTATAGTAACCCCAAGAGGACCTTTCACTTAACTTAAATATAGCAGACGGCAGTGAATGCAAAGCTATGTAGGATCCTTGACAATGGTTTGATTTTGGTGAATTCTCACCAGAAGTTTCAATGGGCAGATGTGATCGTTGACTATGCCTGGCTTCAGACCACAACAGAAATCAGAGCTCAGTCCACAATACTGGAAGTGCTTCCTTGGAAATTTTAATAGATGCTGCTATTGTACCATGTGTCAGAATGATTTTGGTAATAATTATTTTTAAAATTGAGCTTTGCACTGAACCTTCTGCTGAAGTTTTTGTAGGTATTTTTATCTTGTCAACTGCATTTATTTATGTTTACAATTTCTGGAGACATGCATAAAACTTTTAGTTTTCAGACACTAAACTAGCCTAAGGGCTTCATGGCACCTTATACCACTGTGAATAAGTGGTACATCATCCCCCTAGCTTCTCAGTGAAGAAATCGTCAGTACTGATGCTGCCTCTGTTCTTCTCAGAGTTTAAATCATGGACAACAAAGACTTGCTTCTTTGCCATCCACAACTTTGCATAGGACTTTATAATTCCTTTCATAGGAGGTGGATCTATTTCCTCAAATCTCCCATTTAGGTGGGCCTTGTGATATTTTGTACATAAAATAAATATAATAATTATAGAAATTCAAATATATTTAAAATGTATTTGTTATTGTTCCAAGTATCTAACATGAAATTTATAGTTTGTACTGGTATCAAGGATAGTAGTTAGTTTTGCAAATCTGTTACTCCAGTTCTAGCTGTCATTATCTTTATTCTCATAAACTTTTATAAAATTTAACAGTATTGAAGTATATTCCATAAATTTCAGTCATTTAACCTAAACAACTCAATGGTTTCTGCTATTGACAAGGTTTCATAGTCATTACAGCAATTAATTTTACAGCATTAGTTCTATTATCCCCAAAGGAAACCTTCAACTCCGGAGTCCTTTGCTCACTCTGACTTTATACAAGCACTTATCTGTATTTTGTCTGTTTAGATTTACATATTCTAAATATTTCATATAAATAAAATCTCACCATATTTGTTCCTCTTGATTGGCTTATCTAATGAGATTACATTTTCTGGGCTCATCCACATTGTGAGACACATATGGAATACTTCATTACTTTTATCCTTAAATAATATATCTGTGCAGGTGCCCGGAGGAATGGCTCAGTGGTCTAAAGCGCCTGCTTGGGAAAGCTTGGGAGGCTTCAGGGACCGCGGTTCAATCCCCGGCACCACATACTGTGCCAGCCCTGCCCTCGGGGCAGGCTGAGCCGCCATAAAAATGAGTGAATAAATAAACAAAGGTTCTGAAACAAGAAAAAAATAAAATAAAAAAGTTAAAAACATAATTTTTATTTTTATCCATGGTGACAGATACCAATCTAGAACTACATTTCAAAGTCTTAGATGACCTAGCAATATTTATCCTCTCTCCATTAAGTTTTGCTTCAATCAAGTTTTGATTTCTATATTTTCACTTTTTTTTTTGCACTAGAAATATCCCACTGATTCATTTGTTCATTTCTGTTTGTTTCCATCTTATCAGTAGTTTTTTAAGTGTGAATCAAAATTTAATTAAGATATTTCTGCTCTGGCACTTTGTCATATATTCAATTCTCTTCCTATAAGTGCCCTTTACATTTTCATTTATAGTAGTTACAATGTATGAGCTTTTTCTCACCAACTTGACCAGAAGCTCCTAGAAAGTAAAGATTATGTATAACATATTTATATTGACTCCGCCATATATGGGGCACTAAGTGCATCCTAGACTTACAGACGGATAGGGATCACCTGGAGAGCTTGGGGAGGTGTTCAATGTCAGGACACTTGCCCGAGAATGTGCAAAGTCTGGGGCTAAATATATCAGCACTGAAAAAAGATGATGGAGCTGTTATCATTATACATGTGTAACATGCTAAATACTTGCTCTGTCAAAATTGGAACAAAATTCATAGTACTATTACAGCCAGAAAATATAGAACATTTTAAAAATGTAACATCCAGCATACTACTTTTTGCAAGCTCAAATTCTGATGACAAGCAGATTTATTCTCTCTTGTATTCATTAAGGCACAATATCACTGGCTTTATATAAAGAAATTTTCCTTTCAGTTTAGTCTTGGATTCTGAGTAGAACATTATTCAACTTCTTGAAAATTGATTTGCTACAATTTCATACCAATAGCAATATAGCATAATTTCTGTAGGACAGTTTTCTGTTTTACTGTTATAGGGAGTATTAAAGTCTAAGGAAATATGGTAGGGGATGCTAGGGTTATGTTTAATGATGCCATGTTTTAAACTAAGAAAGGGGGCCTGGCGGGATGGCTCAGTGGTCTAAAGCCCCTGCTTGGGAAAGCTTGGGAGGCTTCAGGGACCGCGGTTCGATCCCCAGCACCACATGCTGCGCCAGCCCTGCCCTCGGGGCAGGCTGAGCCGGCCATAAAAATGAGTAAATAAACAAATGTTCTGAAACAAGAAAATAAATAAATAAAATTAAAAAAAAAACTAAGAAAGGGTAAGTAGAGCCCAGGGAGTTAAGCATCAGAAGTGGCAATGCAGTATAAAGTATCTTATAGGGAGAAATCAATGCTGGGGATTCTAGTTCTTTCAGACTATTTATTGTTCTCTACCTTTGTAGATTTACTGGCACAACATTATTGACTTTGTATTTATTTGTACCTCTAGCATTTTATAATGTAAGCCATTCTGCCTGATCCCTCAACAGTATTAAAGGAGTGCTTGATTACTTTACAAATAAAAACAATAAGCTAGTAGCATAAAAAAAAAAAAAAAAAAAAAACTGTATGTTTCTCCTGTTGTAGTCTGAGGTGAGCATTCAGCTAGGTTTGCTCCAGGCACTCATTTAGGGAACCAGCCTCATTCCACTTTTTTTTTTTTGTGCGGGACTGGGATTCAAACTCATGACCTCGCATTGCCAGGCAGGCACTTATGCCACAGAGCTATCTCCCCAGCCTCCACTTTGTTTTTGATATTTTAGAGAACCATTCTCACTTGCTTGAGTGAAACTGTGTTTTGATGCTTCTCTCTTCCTGTTTGTGAAATTGGAAACTGAATACCAGGGTTTAGTGCAAGGAATTACAGTCTGAGCTTGAAGTAAGGGTTATTCCTGCTAAAATCTTATTGAAAAGTGCTCTATCAAGCTACACTTGTGTACAAGGGCACTGGGAAATAATGTCCTGCTTGGCCATTTCAGTCAGCTATCACACCAATTTTGGAAACAAAATGGATTTTGAACAAGTGGCAGTGTCTTTAACTTTCTCTTGGTCAAAAATCCTCTTTGTGCTACTGAAACCTGAGGCTAGGGAATCTACCATTACCAATCTGCATAACTTTGCATGTATAAATTATAGCACATCCTATTATTGTGGTTTTAGAATCATAGCCTCTGCCACTTCCCACTACAACTATGGAAGAGGGAGTAATCTTTACTATTATTTCTGCTTGAACAAGCAAGTCCTTACCTCACTATCTAGGCAATCCCGAAAAAAAAAAAAACAAAAAACAAACCTGTATCTCTTAATATCCTTAGGACCTTGGACATGTAACTCTTACCATTCACCATCTATGTGACCAGGAACAACTACATTTTACCATTTAATATCTATGTCATGTGAAAGACCTGCTTATTGTCTCTTACTAGCTGTGTAATCTTACACTCATGATCTCTACATTCAACACTTACTAGCTTTTGACACATAATACCATTTAACACTTGTGTGACCTTGGCTAAAAAATTTCATGAGGCACACTAAAAAAACAAACTAGTATATAATAGTCTCCCATGTTACTATTAATGTAATGAATTTGAAGACATTTGAACAATAAGTGGCACACAATGCTTAATAAATCTAAGTAGCTATGGGTACTGTTCATTATTGCTACTTTCGTTAAGTGACAGAAAGTCACATAAATATTATAATTAATTTTTGTTCATCATCTAGAGCAAAGTTTCAAGGACCCTATGTTGTAAAATTATGTACCTGAGTCGAAAGGACTGAGAAGACCCGATGAAGGTGGCTCAGAGGACTCAGAGATTCTGTCCCCAGTGAGCAAAGAAACTCCAAAACAAGACAGCTTTATTCAGGATAGTCACCGTGATCTCGTGCACAATCACATCAGCAAAGGAGAATCATGTGCTCAGGCACTAATGTGACCACAGTCTCATTAAAGTAAAAGAGGACCACATGCTTAGTCACGAACGCAATCACGATCTCCATCAGCTTCCGTCCTAGGGTTCTTTCAGGGGTCAACCAATAGCATGCCGAGAAAGGGAGAAAGCAACAAACAGAGAACCCACAGGTGAAGCTGCCCTACCACAACTGCCTCTGTGCTCCTTCCATCACACTCTGCTTTTTTGAAATGCCCATCAGGCTACAATCCCATGTTGCTAATAAAAATTTCAGTTATTGCTGAGCATGAATGTGCACATGAATAAAAAGTAACCTTTAATATACATACGTCACAGCTATACTAGACTTAGCATAATAGAACAGTAGGATATTTGAGTATTCCTGTTCTATCCAGCAGTAATGCAATCCTGTATTTTGCTTATTTACTGTTTTGTAGAAGAAATTAGAACATCGGAAGAGGAATAAAGTTATCTTATAGTCTTAGAATTAAATAAGCTGTTCATACATTTTCCATTCATTGTTTTGTTGTGATAACATCCCAGGGAAACTAACCTTAGTGGTTGTTTACACAATAAGTAAATAAGTTAGAGACAGAGGACTGGAACTAAAAATGTGAAGTATCAGATTACTAGTTTTCCAAAAAAAAAAAAAAAATGATATCAATTTATAAATAGGTCTTTTCCTGAAGAAGACCACACCCTTCACACAGCAGCAAAAGAAGTTTATATTTGTAGCATTCTCATGAGCTATACATGTTAAGCAAGTGACCACAAAAGCCAGAATCCTTGCTGTGTTTTTCAGATATCAAAGTCTTAAATATGTAGCTTCTATAGATGCTGAAGCTTAAATATTTTTTCTAAACGACTAAAATGTGTTTGTACTACCAATAGTTTCCTTTGATAGCTTGTTGATACATTGGTTACTTATATTGTCTTCAATGAGAGGTTCATATTTCTTATTGACCCATTACAATATGACTTTTTTTGTGTGGCTGACTCAGCCTGGGCGGGGATGGCACAGCATATGGTAAGAACCCCTGCACTTTGATTAGAATGCCTGTGCAGGTACTTTAGACCCCTGAGCTATCTCACCAGTCCTACAATATAATTTTCAGACAGACGAACTATCAATGTGTATGAAGATACACACATATATACTAAATCTAATTAGCAATGACTCACATCTTTATAGAATACAGAAGATTCTTGAAATTTGTAAACAAGGATTCATACACGCATGCCCAAGAATTTAGTGGGCTTGATTTATTACCTACGTGATAAAGAATTCCTTTTATTTGGTTGAAATGAATCTTTAAACACCCCAGCCTTTTATTGTGGTAATGGAAATCAGGCACATTAAATCTTACAAAATGATCTTTTGGAGAATGAAAAGAGTTGAAGATCAAGCAGTCAAATTCAGCAGCGGTGTGACTGCATGTCATGAGGAAGACTGCTGTATTCAAATCATAAATTACTTCAGTGAGCACTCCACGGGGAATGAATTTTTATTGGCTTATAATAAGGTGCAAAATTGGAGAGCTGTTTTATAAAATCTATGAAAGAATGGCAAAGACACTAACTTTTTATATGCAGTTATGTAATTTTATGAAACAATTAGGATAAATACGGTTTAAAAAATTTGAGGAGTCTTAGGAATGGAAGCATTTATTCAAAACTGCTTCCTGGAATGGAAATATTTGTTCAGAAAAAACAATTATTGCTTACTGGTTTTATATTCCTTATATAGATCCAAATCCATTCAAATACTTAAGTTCATTATGTGGTCTGTGTTCTGAATTTTATTGAAGTAATAAGTAGAAAAAAGTAGCAAGATGCAGCTTGTATGTTATCTAAATGTATGTGATGATTTGTGTGTCTTTGTTCCCCCAAGCCTCATGCAATCATGGGGCAGACTTCTAAAGTTCATGATTAACTCATGATCCACTGGGATTATGGGTGTGAGTACTACTCCCGGCCTGGGGTGGAAAACTTGTTTGCAACTTAAGGGAGACAGATTTCTTTGTAGCCACTGTCGATACTATTCCTCCCACTGGCTCTCTGCTCTTTGTCACCACCATGAAAGGTTGCCCTCTGCCATGTGCCCCTCTGCCCTGGAGCCAGCTGAGTATGGACTGAAACCTCCAGTCACTGTGAGCTAAATCAACCTTTCCTTCCTTCATTTTCAGTGATGGGTAGTTGTCCAGCAATGAGAGAAGACTGAGACAGTGTAGCTCATACATACTCTAGTTTATATTTTCGTTATAGATTTTAATAAATTTTTAAATGTCTTAAGTTTTAGAATGTCGTACAGGGGAAAAGTCAGGTAAAGTTCGGCTTCACTGTTATGTTTATCTTTTCAAATTGTATTCGGTTATACATTAGAGCAAGTCTTTCCATTCTTCTTTAAAATATTTTATGGAAATAATTGAAAAAGTTATTAAGTTTCTTTCTTGTGTATGTTCACCAGATTCTAGTATTTTACCATTATCCTATTAAAGCATTATCCTATTTTAGTCTGTTGATTCTCTACAGTTTACCTATAATAACATATTTTGCCACTTGGTGTCAGTATTGATCTATATTAAAGATGAGCATTGGCTTAAAAGTGACGTATCTAGATGACTTGTAATAGATGGTTTCCAGTTTAAAGAAAATAGCTCTGCAGGGAAAGTCTAAATTTCGACAGAGGTACATAGAGAGTAAAGATTAAAATACTATCCTTTGTAAATTAAATGATTCCACAGGCTTAACTGTTTAAAAATTTTATTCAGAGATAACTAGTTTCTATGTTCACAACAATGACACATATTTTAGGAGCGTCAGAAATGCTTTGCCACCAGTTCGAGGTAGTTTATAAGGTGGCTGCTCTCCAAGGCCACAGAGAGCGCTTGTGGAGTGTGGGCTCAGAACTCAGTGAGGAGAGGTTGGCCCAGCTTTGGCTCTGTCATTTCTGGACTGGGGACCTGAGGGCGGAACCTTCCCCTTCACAGTTCCTTAGAATGGAAGTGGAGGTCATGAGGATCTTGTTAGGCTTTTCTAATTATATCATTCCAAGAGTACTTATCAGTATCTTTCAGATTTTTAAATTTTCAGAGGCGAGGGATTGAAATTAGTTTTGCTCTTTCATTTTCATGCAAAATAAAAATCAAGCCAGCAAAAATAGTACTTTTTTTGGTTGGGTCTTTTTGTGACAGCACAATGTAGTTTGCATCAGAAGCTGTTCTTTCATAGTGACATCAGGCTAAGGGAGGGCCAATCCCTAAGAAAGATTTGGCAGTGTTCTAGATCAGGTTAACCTGCTTTTGATTAGTTTATGTAGTGATTATTATACCAATGCCCTGCCTGCCTTTTAAAAATTGGTGCTGATTGACTCATAAGGACACCTGCCCTGAAGCTGCTGGAGCTTTAATTTTGTTAACCCTAGGCTGAGTAAGAATCACTCCCAATTGAAAGTGTTAAGGTCCATATTCAGTGTTGTTTTGGCTCCAAGCTCCAGTTCTAAGCTAAGAGACTCTGATCTTGTGCCTCAGAACTCTACGGCTAAAAACTGCTAGTGATGGGAGCTGGGGAGATGGCTCCGAGGCACAAGTGCCTGCTGGGCAAGTGCAAGGTCGTGAGTTTGAACCCCAGTCCCACAAAAAAAAAAAAACAAAAAAAAAAACCTGCTAGTGTTTGAATGGTATAAAAGGAGAGTAAAACTCAAACAGAAAGCCACAGTTTTAATAGCTTAAGTGGCTTTGGTCAGAATCCAGCACTGCCAACAGCCGGAAATTAATAAGGGAGAACACTTACAGCAGGGAAAGATTCAAAATCTGCAGGAAATTTTTCTCATGTCTTTGGATAAACCTAAAATGTGAGTGCATACAGCAGGTTTCAAGGAATGGGAGGGGGTTAATAGGCTGAAGACAGAGTTGTGATTTGTGTTGCTGCCCACTAGAAGGGTGATAAGAATTGTCACTTCAACCTTACCAAGTGAGCAAGACGTTTCACTGAAACCACAGGACTATGAAGTGGGAATGATTACTTCTTCATTGTTAAATATTCTAACAAAGGCTAAGGCTAAAGTGAAACTCTTAACAAATTTTAAGACCAAAGTCACGCTAAGTGAGTACATATAATGAGTAATTTATCCTTTAAGCCAAGTCAGTACTCTAGGGACAGAGTGTAGGATGCAGGGCTTTGCTATATAGCACCCACAATGGATAGTATGTAACCAAGAGTTACAACACAAATAAGAGAGAGAGAGAGAGAGAGAGGAGGGGGGAAGGGAAGGGGGGAGGGGGGAGGGGGAAAGGGAGAGGGAGAGGGCGAGGGAGAGGGAGAGAAACTGTGCCTAGAGTCAAAAGCAAAGTAGAAAATAGAAACATTGCTTGAGTGAACCGAAGAGGGTTAGAATGAAAGACAAGACCCTAAATGGGCTCTTGTAGGTGTGGTGAAGGACATAGTGTGCATGGTGCTGAACAGATGATGAATCTCAGTGGAGAAATAACTTTGAAAAAGGAAAAACCAGGCTCAGCAGACTAACACCCCTGCTTAGACAGAACGTAGTGGCCAGGGTTCAACTCTTGGCATGCAGTCCTGGCCCTGGCCCTGGCCCTGGCCCTGAGCACACTGAAAGGGTAATTGAGACTGGGCATAGTGGTGTGTGCCTATAATCCCAGTACACTGGGAAGCTGTAAACAGGAGAATCTCTGTAAGTCCGATTTACATTGTGAGTCCCTGTAGACCCTGTCCTAAATATAGAAAACAAACAACCCAGAGATGCTCCTACATTCAAATGCAATACTTGAAGCACAGATCTCTCATGGTTTTAATAGAAGAGAGTAAAGGAAAAATTTAGTAAATGAGCCTAAAGTCTAATTGATAGAATTGGTACAATCTGAATACCAGAGAGAATAGCAATTTTTAAAAATATATGAGAGGTGTGACAAAAATATGGTGATTGTTTAAATCAAAAACATTTTTGATAAGTATGAAGTATCAAATAGATTTCTATTTTAGTTTCTGTACCAGGAATTGAACTCAGGACACTGCATTGGCTAGGTGGGCGCTGGGCCACTGAGCAACGTCACAGGCTCTTTTTTTTTTTTCTTTTAGGACCAGGGTTAGAACTCACAAACTTGCATTTGCCAGGCAGGCACTTATGCCATGGAGCTATGTCCTCGGCCCCATTGGCTCTTGATTTTATATTTTTGATAAATAAAAGACACCATGAGATTAATTCCCATAAAAATACTTGCCTTTGCTTAGAGCACACTACCCCGTCGTTGTCATTTTCTCAGACAGGTCAGAAATCCTTTTTTTTGTCTGTCACTTGTGTTGCCTCCGTGTCCTGAGCTGATTGAAAATGTTTACCTTTCATGGTCGTTTGTCCTTGGGAAAAATTCAGAAGCTGCAAGGAGAATAAGGCAGATAAGGACTGTTGGTGGTTTCTTTCTAAATAATACCCGAGAGTCAGTCACGCACAGGTGGGGCTTCTGAGGGCTCACAGCTGCCTTCCGGTTGTGGGTGCGGTCCGGTGACAGAAGGGGGGATGCTGAGATGCTGTGCTGGGTTTATAGCTCCCTGGCTCCTCTTTCACTGACTGGGCTGCTCTGTGCCATGCCGAAGTGCGACCCCAAGCCACCCTCTTCTCCTTTGGAGTGGGTGTTTAGTTCTGTGTCTCAGCAGTGAGAAGAGGACTTGCTTTCGGCAGAAATCACTGCGCATATTTTGAAGCACTTCACGATACTCAGGCAAACACCATAGCATAACTAAAAATCCTCACAAAAGAGAGTTTCCAGAACTGCTTCGGAAAGTGGCCAGACAGGCAGGATATGTGAATTTGAAGCGAGTTGGAGTGTACTGTGGGGGACTATGGCAGCGCGTCTTTTACAGTAGTTTGTAACTTAAATATTCACCCTATGCTTTGGCAGCACCTCATAGATCCTTATTATTGGAAAATATCAAACTGTCAGTATGTTTTTGGAATATACAAACAGAGAAGAAAATAAATGCAAAATACAGCTATTTAAAGAATAATGGACCGGGCGTGGTGGCGCACCCCTGTAATCCCAGCACACCGGAGGCTGAGGCACGAGGATCCGTGAGAGTTCGAGACCAGCCTGGGCTACAAAAGTGAGCTCAAGGCTAGCCTGAACTGCATAACAAGACCCTGTCTCAAAAAGAAAAAAAAAAAAAAAAAGAATAATGGGGACTGGGAGATAGCTTGATGGTATAAGTGCCTGCCTGGCAAGCACAAGGTCCTGGTTCCAATCCCAGGTACCATATGCTGTGCCAGCCCTGGATCTCCAGGATGCGGCTGTGCTGGCCACCAAAACCGGTGGGGTGGCACACGCTTGTAATCTCAGAACTGGGGAGGGTGAGAAAGGAGGCTCACTATGAGTTTGAACTGCGTGGTGAAACCCTGTACCAAAACAATAAAAATTAATAAAATAATAATAGTCAATTTTACCCAAATTTAATGAAAAGCTTCAACTCGTAGAAAGATAAAATTGAGTAGACCTCAAACAATATAAAGACACAAGTTTGCGACACTAGACATATCGTGACCAAAGAGAAGAAAACAGAACAAAAAACCCAGAAATAAAGAAATCTCGAATGTACTGAAGAGTAGAAGAGTGATTAATTTTATAAAGGAGGCAAATGGGTGCAAATTAATTGACTTCTCATGACAAACAATGGAGACCAGAAGACAATGAAATGATGTTTGAAGTATTAAAATAAAAAAGCTTTTCTTAGTTAGCTTTCCTTATTAAAAAATTTATAGCAAAGAGATATTACATATAGACAACTTGATTCCAGAAAATTTGAAGTATTAGAAATGCCAGAAGTTCTTCAGGGATGAAATAAAATGGTATTACAAATAAATCTGGATCTGCTGGCAGTTTTAAAGAACTCCGAAAATCGTAAAATGAGGGTATATTAAAAAAGACATCTTTCTTGATTTCTTTAAATGATACATGGTTGTATAATACTACATATAATGTTTCTCTTATTGGTGAGACTACCTTCCAAAACCTCTAGAAGGTTTGACATTGGGGATAATAATCCCGCCTACACATACCTGCTTAGTATATGTATGCATAAACATTTAATACCTTTTCCTTTTTAGCTAAGCATTTATCACTGACTGTGAGCATAATTTTGGCAGTTTGATGTATGACAGCAAGTCACAATTTCACTGTTAGAAAATGTCTTTGTTCCACTGATTGTTGCAATCTCAACCTACATTTTTAAAATATCCTTATTAAATCAAGAACATCTTTTCATTTAAAGAAATAATTTTTATAAGTTCTTTTTGACATAACTCAGTTAGTAGTATCACTATTGTTGTTGAGGGGCATTTATTCAGGAAAATAAGGGTTACTTCCTCCCAAGCACTGCAGTACCATTCTGGTTGAACTGAAGTCCTCAAGCAATTCTGAGTAAGTAATGGGTGGGTACAGTGCACAGCATGGATACTTGGGACAAAGTGGTGATTCGCTTGCTTGCCTAGATGGACATGAAGGCACAAGACTGCGCCACACCACTGGGATTGTTGATTAATTTAAAATTCTGAGTTCGTTATTTATGGAGTTTTTCATTTAATATTTTTTGGACCAAAGCTTACTGCAAGAAACTAAAACTGTAAAGAATGTTAGTAAGGGAGGACTATTATAGTATACATTTAGATTGAAAATCTGGGAGGAGAATAATGCAATTATGTTCATGAAAGCTTCTTGTATTTTATCTACAGTGGTACAATATTGACTGTAAATAGATTGTGAGTGTTAATTTTATGTCCCCATAACACTGAAAGAAAAATACTGAAGTTACGCGTAAAAGACACTAAGTTAAAATAAGCTATAAAAAAAACCAGGAAATATGCTAAGAAATAATATAATATAAATAACCAATAATATAATACTTCAATTATTTATTTTAATTAAATAAATTGTTGAATATGTAAGTAATATAAAAAAGAATTTCAAAATCAGAGGTATACAAAGCTAAAACAGAATACAATGGGAAAGTGTTATATCTAAGCTTAACCATTCAAACATAATAGTTTATGAAATGGACTAGATACTAGTGGTTTCACTACTTGTGAATCCCATTATGATACATATGGTGCTGAGTAAAAGAGATTACAATGCTGCATTTTCTTGGCCCTTTAAAGCATTAATATTGACCAGTGTAACCAGCTCTTGATATTCTTACAATCTAAAAATAAAATAAATAGGAATAAAGCAAGGGAAAGTCTCCAATAAATACAAATAATTTATTTGTATTTGTATTTGTATTGGCAGTACAGTTTCGCACTGATTAGCAGAAGTTTTGTACAAAGCAATTAATGTAAAATTTTAATTATGAAATGATACACCTCAGCGTTATGAGGAATTACTTTTGCTAAAAGAATGAGATCTTGGGCCCGGCGGGATGGCTCAGTGGTCTAAAGCCCCTGCTTGGGGAAGCTTGGGCGGCTTCAGGGACTGCGGTTCGATCCCCGGCACCACATGCTGCACCAGCCCTGCCCTCGGCGCGGGCTGAGCCGGCCATAAAAATGAGTGAATAAACAAATAAAGGTTCTGAAACAAGAATAAAAATAAAAAAAATAATAATAAAAGAGTGAGATCTTGATCATATTTTGCTCATCCTAAACTAATTCTGATATCTGTTACCAATTTTTCAATACATACTTGACATGCACACAGAATATTTGAAAAGTAAAATGCTTTCAAGAAATTTAGATTCTTTTGGCATAGATGATAACAATTAAAATTGTTTACCAACTATAGAAAAAATTCATGGTTCCCTAAATATTTAAATGGAATTACTAAGTGGCCAACCACTTCAATCTCTAGATAGTAACACCACTCTCACAAGATGAAAGAGGGAAACATGCCCAATGTCTATCAGCACACAAAAGAATAAACACAGGGCACTGTATACATACAGCTTAGAATAATGTTGCAACTTAAAGAGGAATGAAAGTATAATATTTGCTATAACAGACAAATCCAAGCCAATACAACTTGGAATAAATCACACACAGAAAGACATATATTGTATTATTCTGTTTACATCAGGTACTCAAATAGGCAAATCATTAGAAAATGATCAGGTTTTTTGCCAGTGGCTGGGAGAATGGAAAATCATTGTCCAGTGTTCAGAGTACAAAGTTCTGGTAAAAGACAGTAATGAAGACTACACACCTGAATAGACTTAATACCTTGGAACTGTACATTTACAATAGTTTAAAGAATAAATTTTACATTATGAATATTTTACCTCAGTATAAAAGAAAAAGCAATGTGTTCAACTTTTACATAAACTATTTCCAAAAGTAAATTTGTTGGATATTTCCAAAATGAACATAATTGCTCATTACTGGATTGTGTCTTTCTGCCCTGAAAGTTGATGACTGTGTCCTCTGGCTGTTCTTGTCTGTTATGCTCTCCATGATGTGTGCCAGCCATGCCGACTGGGCCAAGGTGGAGAAGACATGTACACTCTTGAACCTTGAACATCTTCGAAGCCTGGTATCAGAAGTTGCTACAAATATTTTCCCAAATATAGTTGCCCTGTACTCGAATGCTGACATTATTAATGTCTATCTACAAAGGGGGCATGGTTATAATCAGACGTATACTCTATTGCACATACATTTAAAATTTTTCATCACAAACCATAAGAATATAACAGACTTACAACCCAGATAAATCCATCGGCATGCCATGAAGAATCAAATGTTCTCCTGTCCTCAACAAATATGTTAATGCTAATATAACTATACTATTAATTTCTATTAGTTTATTGAAACAGTTAATAATTAATTTTTGGCAAATTTCAAATACTTACATGTAGTAATCTGACCAACTACTTTGAAGATAATAGTATACCAGATGACAATCATTGTGGAATTCCTGTCATCTTTTTTTGTAATTCTGTATCATTTCTAATTTATTATTATTGTTTTTATTCTTTAATATAAAGAAGTGGATGCTTTGATATGTTTGTATTTAAATATAGCTTACAAGCCAGTTGTGGTGGCCCAGGCCTGTAATCCCAGCTGTCAGGAGGCTGAGGCAGGAGGAATGCAGAGAGATCAAGGCCAGCTTGGGCTATATGGTGAGTTCAGCTAGTCAGAGCTACATAGTTGGGACCTTATCTCAAAAAAAAAAAAAAAAAAAAAAATGGCTTAGGTTTGGGGTTGTAGTTCAGTGGTAAAGTACTTGCTTAAGATTTTCAGAGCCCTGGGTTCCATTTCCATCTTTGAAATGAAGTAAAATTAATTAAAATACCTTGATATTTACTAGAAAAATTGTTGCCAAAAAGGGAGAACTTTTTGTGAAACTAAACAGAATTATTATTATTTATTTATGCTTGTTCAATGTGCTAAGTACAAAGTAGCGCCTATATTTTCCTGAATTTATTTAATCTGTACTCTGAATTTTCCGTCCCAGAACATTGAAACATATAGTCCACTCTCATCTGAAGCCAATGGAGATAAATTGTTCCCAGTCCGATACCACAGTGATTTTGCAGGAGGTAGAAGAAGTCAACAATGGCTGAAGCTGTCGCTGTCCTTTATGCCCCGCAAATGCAGACTTGTGTCTTTTCTCCTCCGTTCTTCCCTCCCTCCATTTCTTCATCATCCTTTTGTGAGACAGAAACAATGAAAATGAAGTGAAATAAAATAAAATGGGGGCAGACAATTGAGATAAAATAATAATCTTAGACAGTGTGCAAATTTTGGTTCTAACTATTTCTGTAACACAGTGTACATGAAATTTCCTTTGGTTTACCTTTTTGAACATGATAATTTCAAATACAAGGAAAATTGTAAAATGGAATTTAGAGGGTAAAATTATTTTCTATAAATACATAGAAAGGAGGCTCTATTGGAAAAGCTACAAAACAGTAATGTCAATGCTTCAAACCTTAAGCTTTGACTACTCTCATCATGACAAATAGTCTAATTATGGAGAACAAATTGACAAAAATTGTCATGTACTTTTGTAACTAGTGCTTTGGTGAATCAGAAAAACTGAATTCAAAGGGTGATAATTGGTTGAAGTATTTACTAAAATAAACAAATACAAGAGGCAGGACTGGGAAGAAAATACAGAAAAAAATGCCATGACGTGAGATTGGCTATTTGATGAAGATTTTGCAGAGATGTGGCATGTCACTACTCTTTACAGCACTGGGGAAAGACTTGCATTCGTGTTTCCCGGGGACAAGATAGTTCAGGGCTTTTATAGAAATGTAATGCGTGGCTAAATAATTATTCCTGTGAACAGCTAGAAAAGGAAATAATGCGTAGGCAGTGAGGGAGACATTTTCTAGGCCTTCGGAACAGTCATCTTAGTCACTTTTCTTGCTGATGATACAAAATATCCAAAGCCAAAAAGGGAAAGGCTCATTTACTTCACAGTCTGTCGAGGTTTCAGAACATCATCTGGGCCCAAGGCAAGGAGGTATGACAGAGGGCATAGCAGAGGAGAAATGGCTCCTGCTGGTGGAAGACAGCAAAAACAGGCAACAGAGGGAAGCGCATGCAGAGGCCCTTTTCTTCCTCTTATATGAAGTCCAGGCTTCTGAGACTAGGCTGGTGTCAAACCAATTAGAGTGATTTAGCACTCATCCACCCTAAATCTTGGCATTGCACTATGAATAAACCACACATGCTAGAGTAAACCACCTCTGAAAAAGCCCCACCTCTGATTATGTGAGGCTTTGGGGAAGCGTTATTTATTTATTTATTTATTTATTTATTTATTTATTTTAGGGTCAGGGAGGGAACATTTGGGCACAACTCATAGCATTCTGTCCCTGGCTCACCCAAAGACTCATGTATATTCCTTTATTGAATAAGTATTTTGTCCATTGCTAAGTGTTGCCAAAATCCCAACCATTTGGCATTGCAGGAAAGTACAAGTCTTGAGCCTCCTCTGAGATTTCATGCAAACTCTTACCTAGGAGCCCCTGTACAAAGGGCAGTTAAGCACTTCTCACATACAATGGAACAGGATAAAAATTACCATGCCAAAGGGAACATGCAGGAGTATATAAAGGAATGGGACAGAAGCAAGTCAAAAATAAGGCAGGGAAAGCACAAGTCCTGTAGGTCTGTGTGCAGCATCTGAGGCAATCTGGCAAGATGTGAATCACAAAGGGTTGGGTTGCTCTGCCCATATAGCACTTCTTGTGGTCATATTTCCCGTGGCCTCTCTCTGCAGCCAATTCCACTACCTTGTAGTTTTCCTCAGACAAGTCATTTTCCTGTATTCTCTAAGCCACTGGCACCTTTGGATTTACAGTCAGAGGTTCACACAGTGCCCTCTCAGGAGCACACTAACTAGCCTCCTACACCTTCTTCTGAAATCTAGGTGGAAGTATTCCTGACCCCTTCCTGACAATTCTTGCATTCTGAATTCACCTCAGATTTACTCTACCTGGGTGATGCCAATGTCTGCCACCAGCTTGGGCAGAAGACAGGCATCCTTCTCTCTTGGCTGTAGGGGCCCAGTGCCCATGAACCAAATCCCAAAGAGCAATTTCTCTGGACCACTGCCATTCTGAAACACTGGGCGGCGGAATGTTATGGTTTATGTCTAGTTGTCCCCCCAAAGCCTCATGGAGTCATTGGGCGGGGACTTCTAGAGTTTGAGACTTGATCCGTGATCCCTGGGATTATGGGTTTTAGTACTGATGGGATTATGGGTGGAAGTACTTCTGGGATTACGGGTGTAGCCTAGGGTGGGAGCTAAGGCGGAGAGCCTGAATGTAATATAAGGA
>PVJA010033649.1:0-22966 GCA_004027025.1 Myocastor coypus | reverse complement strand
AAAAAAAAAAAAAAAAAAAAAAAGACAATTGAATATTTTAAATGAAAATTATTTCACAGAATATTTCCTGAATTCTACAAATTTTCTACAAATAGCAAAAAATATTAACCCAAATCTAATTACATTAAACATATTTGTATTCTTTTTGCTTCTTTATCTACTAATGCTTTCCATGTCTGAAGTTCAACATTGCCAACTATACCCTAAGTTTCTGGATTTATTGCCTATATGGATTCTTTCAGAAAGATAACTAATTAAAACATGTTTTGATTAAAGAATTCCATCTTGCTTAGAAATATATACTTCACTAAAAGAAACATCCTTTTCAAGGTAAGAGTTTCCCTGAGATCTTAACTCTAAGACTTGTGCTTTTGGTCAAAACAGGGTTTGGCCTGTATGATTTGGTACTACTGAAACTTCACTAATGGAAAGAAATACTCTTCTATAGGTCTTGGTTTATCTTGGTCTTAACCATCCTATAGAAAAGTCTAACCACAATGTATAAAACATAAAGCCATATTAATATACTGAGCTGTAAAAGGCTTAAGCCAACAACTTCTGATATGGCCAGTTCTGCTGATCACCCACTACTGTGATGGACTATTGGACTATATTGGGCTATTTTGATGAATTCATGCACCTACAATAATTAAATGACAATGGAACACTCATCTCTGACAAAACAAAATAAATAAGGTGAATATAAATAAAGAACCATTATGTAGTGAAAAAAATGGTTAGGATAGATATACAGCTACCTTCCCTTAATTAAACGAGAAGAAAGATTTGCATTGATAGTATTTAGACAAAGTATCATGTCTGCATCTTGTACTCTGAATAACTACTACAAAGACAACAATATTCCATGCATTAATTATTGTAACTGTCCTACTAACCTGTTTTGAAACCATCTCATTGTTGTTTCTTTCTCATTTAAATTAATAAAATAAAAAATACTCTTAAGATGCATACTGTCTTTTGGATGGCAGCACACTTTCATTTCTTAATGAACTTGTTTCTTTACAGAACGCTACTTAATTCTTCTCATAGGTCTTCAGAGTGCATTGAATTTTTGTCAATGGTATGTTGCTTTTTCAGGGTTATAGGGGACAAAATTGCCAAAGGTAATAGTCTTGATCTGAACTTTAGAAACAGATTTATTTATATGTATTTGGCTGCAAGCTCATAACTATGTGAAGGAACCTTACAGTAAAGTGTTTTTGTTTTTTTTTTAAATAAGTGTTTTAAAAGATGGGAAACACTGACATTTTCTAAATGTACATTTCATGCATTAGCTTACCTGAAACAAAAATTAGTATTAAGGAGAGAGTTTATTTCATCATATACTGGATATAATTAGATTGAGTACATAAATATAATGGATAGGTTCCCTTTCTCCACCCAAAATATCAGCTCCTCAATAAAGTCACTATTTTTGTTTTGTTTCCATCTTTTTTTTTAAAACAAATTAAGCTTTTATTTATTTATATGTTTTATTCATTTGTCATGAAGTCTCCCTGCGCAGCTTGGACTTGTACTGATCTGCCTGTCTCAGCCTCCCCAGCACTGAGATTACATGCATGCGTCACCATTTCTAGTTTCAGTGGCTGGCATGGTACACTTGGGGTTCCAAGGCCAGCACAGCAGGCAGTACCAGGGATCAAACTCAGGTCTTTGCACTTGCCAGGTAGCTGCTTAGACTACAGAGCTATCTCATCAGCCCTGTTGTCAACTTTATTTTCTCTTACTTCTAATCTTTCTTTGGTAACAGAACTTAATTTTAATGAGTACCATTTTCCAAAAATAAAATTACAATATCCTCATTGATAAGCCAACCAGTGACACTAAGTTGCTATATTTATTGTTAGACTCTCAGTCAAGTTAATCTAACATAATAGTATATGTGCTATTCACTTACTATGAAAACATTTTTTAAATCTAAGAGCATACATAGATTTATAGGAATTAATTTTTCTTCCTTTTGTTTCTCATAATCTTGGAACTAATCAGTATTGTTTAGGAAGTACAAGGAACAATAAGATACAGGTCTCCTTCTTGCTTATATAAAGAAACTGAAAAACTGGAAAAGAACAATGTATATTAAAAGGACATCAAGGCATAGTAAAGCCTTGTTCTCACATTTATAAAAGCCTGTACGAATGCCCTCATCCAGGAAGCATCTCTCGTGCACACATGTCCCAAGTTCTGATTCGTTATCTCCTTTGCCTGAATTTCTCTTCTCTCTGAATCCCCCTCTCCTTCTGGGAACTCAACACTATTTCTTTTGCATTTCCTGGGCTCTGTTATTCTAGTAGTTCTTAAAGTCTTTGAACACAGGAGTTACTTCTTTGATTTGGCATGGTCCCCAGTAGCCCAGACTTCTTCCATCCAGGCAGCAGAATTCAGTGGGACAAACACTCACCTTGGACTCTGTTCTCTTGTTTTCCCAGAAAAGTGACAGGCATGTGAGATTTGGGGACACACTGAGTTCTCTGAGAGGTGAGAACTCATTGTACAGTTGACCTGCTCTGAGAAGCATTAATAGGAAATTTCCACTTAATGTTCCCCCCTAAACACTCAGTTTATGAACTCATTATGTACATTTTTTAAAACATGCATTGCCTTAAAAAAGATGTATTTATTTATTTGTTTGTTTGATGCAGGGTCTTGCTATGTAGCTCAGACTCATTGTGATCCTCCTGTCTCAGCCTCCCTAGAGCTGAGAATATAGGCGGGCAACACCATGCCCAGTAAAACAGGCATTATCTTTTAAAAGCTTTTTTGACAATAATATTTTGTGTTAGTGAGTTTAAAAAGTCATTTTTTTTTAGTTTTTAGGTTAAATTTTTTGGCCTATCCTTTGACTTTCTAGAAAAACTGAGAACCCTGAAAAGAATGCTGTTCCAGATAAAACTCTTCAAAGGTGGCTCGGGTAAAATTTGGGGATTTTGACCTCAGTGACTCCATCTGAGCGCCTTGCTTTCTTTCCTTCCTTGTGCTTTAATCTACAAAGCCTCTTGTATCTCTTCCAGGTTCTGGACCATAAGTGACAGGAGCAACTTAGAAGGTTGCCACATAGCACCTGTTCTCTCTGTCACCTGGCTTAGTTTTATACATTTTAAATGAGAACAGGGAAAAAGTAGTAAGTATCCCAAAGAAAGCCCAAATGGTGACATGTCAGGTGTTCATGACATTCTTAGAATACTGTTTATTCTTCAAGGAACAGTTTCCTACTGAGGGCATTGCATTTTGTGCCAAAAATGGCCAATACTGGAGCTGGCTAGATAGCTCAGTGGACTAAGTTCCTGCCTAGGCAAGCACAGTGACCAGGGATTCCCTTGCTGTCACCACATTCACTGCTAGCTCTGCCCCCTGGGGGTACTGAACTGGCCACCACAACCAGGTGTGGTGCCACATGTCTGTAATCCCACCTTTCAGGAGGCTGAGACAGGAGGATTGGTGTGAGTATGAGCTGCATAGTGAGGCCCTGCACTAAATATATTAGAAGAAGAAGAAGAAGAAGAAGAAGAAGAAGAAGAAGAAGAAGAAGAGGAGGAGGAGGAGGAGGAGGAGGAGGAGGAGGAGGAGGAGGAGGAGAAGAACAAGAACAAGAACAAGAACAAGAAGAACAAGAAGAAAAAGGCCAACACTTTCTGTTCTCAGGGCCACTGATCTTTAATACACACTGGTGCTCACATAGGTGATGTTATTGTGTGTGTGGCATGTTTTGAAAATATAATTTGAAATAGCAGATAATAATTGAAATGTAATAAACAATTTCCAAGTGGAGTGAGATTTTTTTAAAAGCTTGTAGTAAAATGTAACAGTAGATTTTTTTTTTTTTTTGAAACAATAGCTCTTGAAAGGCCTTTGCTAAGGAAAACCCTGAATAATGAGCCCTGGGCAATGTCATATTTTGATCCAAATGAACTTGACTTCAGCCACATGAAAGGCTCTGCTGAATACTTTATCTTGGTAAACCAGTTTGGGAATACTGGAGAGAGAGAGAGAGAGAGAGAGAGGGAGAGAGAGAGAGACAGAGAGAGAGAGAGAGAGAGAGACAGAGAGAGAGAGAGAACATATTTAATTCTGAAGATAATTTTACCACCTTTCTACCAATAATCGAGTGCTGATACACAGCAGGAGTCATTCATAATGACAACTTAGAACAGATTTGTGAAATGATTCTGCAGAACTCATTAAGGTCCTTAGAGAAAGTCACCATTGCGGAGTTTTCTAATCAAAAGGCACCTCTACACTATCAGTTCCTTTTACAGGAATGTTTGTCCTTGCCCCTGAGAAAACATTGACTTATCCATTTGCAACTTTTAGTAACTTAGGTCACAGTTTTCTGTGGTGTTTGCTAATATGGAAGCCTGTTTGATCATATACAATACATGGTGACTTAAGCACCTAGCTTCTTCTGGCATCTGGAGAACCTTTCCAAGAGAGGTAGCTTCATCCGCGTTGATGCAATCACATTCAAACAAACATGGAGCCATAAGCGCGGAAACAAAACAAACAAAACCAAAGACTTTTCTTCCAATCCCTGCAAATGGTTTTCTTTGAAAAAGATTCAACAATGGATTTTTCTTTTTTCTTTTTTTCTTTTTTTCTTTTTTTTTGAGACAGAGTTTCACTATGTAGTTCAGACTGACCTTGACCTCACTTTGCAGCCCACACTGGCCTCAAATTCATCCTTCACAGTGCTGGCATTACAGACATGCACCCACACCTGGCTTTGTTTATTGAGAAGACATTGCAATTTATTTCTTTTTACTATATGGCACATGTATATCCAGGTACACTACTCAATGAGCATAAAATGGAATGAACTGAGAGGTTTCTATCCATTTCTGTTAGCCCAGCAGGCATGTAATACAGTTTCTGATCATCGCTCCAGAGTTCCTTAACCTCCTCATTATTGATATTTTGCAACAAAATAATTTGCTGCAGGGGCAGAATGTGCATCTATACATTGCAAGTAGGGTGTTCAGTAGCAGCCCTGGCTTCCACTCACTTCATGGCCTCCTTTCCCAGATGGATCACCAGAAAGCTCCTTCAGCCTTTACCCAATGTCTTTTAGGGAAATAATGAACACTGTCCTAAATACCACTCCTCCATAGTACCTAAAGATTATTCTCGCTGTTGGTAAAGCTATGTCAATCTCTGAATGTGCTATGAAAATTTACTTAACCAGTAACTTTCTAACGATCTTGTAAAATTTTTTTGCAGTCACATGCAGAAGTGCAATGAAAAAATCTTATACATAGATCATATCATTATGTATAGTTTCATGTTTAATATAAATTATTAGAAGAAAAATTTCTAGGTCAAAGGCTATGTGTTTGTCATTCTGATAGCTTCTTCCAGACAGCCTCCTTTGAGGCCATAACAATTTACATTCTCAGTAGTAATACATACTTGCTAACACAGAATGTTACAGACATTTGGAATTTTGCCAGCCTCATAGTTGAAAAATGGTATTTCAGTGTTCTTTTAATTTTCATTCCTACATTAAGAAGCTAATTAATTTTTTCTTTGCTTAAGACCAGTTTTGTAATCTCTTTTTGTATAAATTTATATTCTCGACTCTTTTCAGTTGACTTATAGAAGACTTTTACATATTAGTCTGCATGACTTCTGCCATTATTTTTTTCAAGACAGTTGTTGTCTTTTCATTTACATATGGGACAAAACAGAGAGTTCAGAAAAATATGCATGTTTGAAAATTTAGGAAATAAGCTTGGCAACATTCCAAGTAAGAAAGTATAGCTTATTTAATAAATGGCATTGGAACAACTGAAAATTCATCTGCTAAGGGCAGAGTTAGTGTGGTGGCTCCCACTGGCTGCATCAGTATAAACTTCCCATGGATCTAATTAAACTATAAAGGGAAACTATCACAAGAAGCCATAGAAGAAATATTATTTTAACAGTCTGGTTATGGGGAAGGCCTTCTTAAGTATGACACAAACCAAAAAGGCAATATTAGATTGAAATGTGTTTATTTTTTGATGACCTTTCCTTTGAACCCTTTTTTCCCTACCGCAATTTTCTGAACTAGTTCCAATGCAAAAATAGACATATCACCAGGGGCTCAGCCCACTTAGCACGAGCTCAGAGTGACCTACTGATAATCCTGTTGAAGCAACGAGAGTTAAGAGGTAGACTAGGAAAAGCTTAGAGTTGTGGGAAGCCTGTGCATGGTCTTGCAGGTCAGGCAAGCCTGGTGCTCACCTTCTGTCCCCGCTACTAAACAACACTGTGACCTTGGATGGCTCATGTAATTGCTCCGCATCTATGTTTTCTCTACTTTCTCAGAAACACCAGCTAAGTCAAATGTGCTTAAACAAGTGATGCATCCAGCAGGCGCAGACTAACTAACCAGCACTAATTCTCTCTTCTCACTTGACTATCAGATTCTTTACTCACAGTGGTCCTACTGCATTTCAAGTAAAATATGAGCAGAGTGTTATCATAAGTTCTTACCTTGATTGTCCTTACTAATACCCTAGTGCTGAGTCTCCATGCAAGGATGTGCTGTAGCGTGGCTCTTAAATGTCCCCCGGGCCCGTGGGTTAAAGCATTGGTCCCAACCTGTGGCACTGTTGGGAAGCAGTGGAACCTTTGGGAGGTGGCACCTAGAGGGAGAGACTTAAGTCACTGGGGCATGCCCTTGGAGAGGATGCTGGGACCTCGACCCTTTCCTTTCTCTTGGCTTCCTGGCCTCCATAAGGTGAGCAACTAACTCACCCTTGCACTGCTCCCCGTCCTGATTTCCCTAAAAAGCAAGTGAAGCCAACCAGCAGTAGCCTGAGACTTCTGAAAGCACAGGCTGCACTGCACTGGCCTTTTTTTTTAAAGTTGGTTATCTCAGGCATTTGGTACAGTGACTAAAGCTAACCTCGCCCTATGTTACAGGTGGGGCTGTGGTTCCTTTCCTGTCTTCTCTGTAAGGTCTCTTCTTAAGATAAATAATAATAAATAAATAAATAAATAAATAAATGATAAGCCAGGTGTGTTGGCACACGCCTATAGTCCCAGCATTCGGGAGGCTGAGGCAGGAGGATTGGTGCGAGTTCGAGACCAGCCTGGGCTACAAAAGTGAGCTCAAGGCCAGCCTGAACTGCATAGTGAGACTCTGTCTCAAAAAGAAAAAGAAAAAAAAAAAGGTAAATAAGCACCAGGTCCTGGTTCTTAGTCTGGCCCATGAGGGAGTTTTCTAGAACAAAAGCATATGGTAAAGGCCCTGTCTCTGAGACCCATAATCTTCCTGTATTTGCTTCCTTTTGCTGCAGCTCGTGGCCCCTGAAAGCAGCACAGGTCGGTTATCTTATAATTTAGTAAGTTAAAAAGCTTACCTGGGTCTCACTGTGCTGAGATGAAGATATTCAAAAGGGCTACGCCTTTTCTGGAGGTTCTAGGGGAAAATTCTTCTATTAGCCTTCTTACTTTCTAGAGGCTGTGCACATCCACTGTGTTCTGCTTTTTTCAATGTCAAAAGTGGCAAGGTTATGTATCATTGGCTATTTTTTAAAAAATTAATTTTTGAAAGTGCAACCCATTCTTTTATAACCACATTGCCCTTGGACCGTAGCCAGGAAAGATTATCTCCCTCAAAAAGCCACATGTGAATACTCCAGACAATCTTTTTCCCTCAAGGTCTTTAACTTAATCACAGTGGCAAAGGCCTTTGTACCACGGGAGGTGCCGTACTCCCAGGTCCCAGGGATGAGGATGTGGGCATCTTCGGAGGCACGCATTTCACCTGCCGCTCCTCTCTACCATGTGGCTCCAGAACTCATGTGGTGTCCAATGCATCCTGAGACATTAGGAGTCATATTTCTGATACTGTAACCAGGGTGAATACATTGGATGGCCCTTTTGGAATAATTATTTTGCAAAGTTAAAGCTTTTGTTAACAGTAGAACCCAAGCTTAACATTCTGGTTTCTGCTGAAATCAAGCAACTCAATCTTGATCCCGCCGTTAGCACTAATCCAGCAAGCCCTTAAAGCCATGTTCTCCCTGGCTTGCTTGCCCATCCAGTCATGCAATCCAAAGGGCCATGGTGCAGCTGCTGGCCTCCGTGCTGTGGCCTGGATCAGATTACTCCTGCCTCCTTCTCTGACTTGGCTCCCTCCCAAGGAGAACTTTGATTTAAATATTCTATTACTGATCTGCCAGGCACTCTCTGACTCCCATCTGTTTTTGAGGCAATTCCAAATCTCAGTGCTTACACGGATGCGCCTTCAAGAGCATCTAAGAGACAGATGAACATTGTTCTTCCAGTGTTCCAAAAACCTTTGTGCTCCAGTGAATGTCCTTCACTATTTGCACACAGCAAAAACAAAAGGCATAATGGATGCAGCCAGGGTAAATACTGCATTTCTAAATGACTTCTCTGGGCATTTGAAGAGATGGCCTAAATGCACTGGCTTGTGAGAAACTTGAGCTTCTGCAATGGGGTCAGCTATCTTGTTACCTTTTAACCCTATTAGCTGATGTTCCACTAGCTAAGCAATACTTACTAAATGTAATCCTAAAGAATGGTTGAGAGGTAAAAGAAGAGAAGCAGAAAGAGTCAATGAACAGGAAAGAGGAATTAAGCCCATTTCGTGGAGAAAGAACATCTTTAATGATACTCCCTGGCCTGCAAAGTATGCTGTACTAAACTGGCGTTTTCTACTTATCTTAGCATCCACTGTGAAATGCCATTGACTTTTATTAAGGGAAGGGAGATGTAATCCTACCAGGTTTAATAAGGTGCACAATTGTTTATCACCATGCATACCTCTCCATTTGTAACTGGTAAGCATTTGTGGTCTCATTGGGAGTCTTTAAAGATGCACAATGATAACCAGGAGAATTTTACATCATCAGAGTGCATTAGTATTAATCTTGGTGTCTTTGTTTTTTAATTAATTTTGAGTATGTGCACCACGGTTTTACTAAAAATAGCTAATTAAGGACAATCAAAGTAAAAGGAGAAAATGGAAATATTGTATACTTCCGTTCCTCAATTGACAGTAGGAAGAGTTTTGGTTGTGTGTGTTGGAGAGTGTCTAAGAGTGCTGGGTGTACAGAGGGACTCAGGAGGCCGGTGTCACAGAGTAGGTGAAAGGAGGAATTCTGCTGGAACAAATCGTCACTTATTCAATATCTGTTATACAGGATACAGAATGTGTACAGGATAATGTTCATGATCTTTACTCTTTATCGAAGTGCTAAAATATGAGACCATTCCCCATACTCCTGAGATGAGCATGCTAGCTCTTTAGTTATTCAAGATCACACAGTCGCCAGGCTGTAGACACAAAATTCAAACCCGGAAGTAAACTCCAAGTCTTTGCTCATTCCATTACATAATATATAAAATTACAATAACCACTGCAGCCTCGCTCTGGTTTCACAGCACCATGGGAATATGAAATTATAGAAATCAACATAAAGGTCAGAAAATCCTGAGAAAAATTTTCAGAGAGCTACAGAAACTTTGGATAAAGAAAATGCTTCCAGGGGCTGGGGAGAGAGCTCAGGGGCACAAGCGCCTGCCTGGCAAGTGCAAGGTCCTGAGTTCAATCCCTGGTTCCACAAAAAAAAAAAAAAAAAGCATCTGTACTAGTTAATCCTTGATGGTAGCGGGCTGGTACTGTGTTAACCTCTTCACATGAATGGTCTTGTTTAACTCTAGTAAGGAAATATAGCAAATTTCCTATTCCCTTGTTGTATTTGAGGCGACAGTGATTCATAGAAATTTACATCGCATTGAAATATCTAGATGAACATAATTTACTAAGAGGGATAAACTTACCTTTCAAATGAATGATTTCCCATGAGAATTTGCAATTTCTGCAATTGGATTTTACTATATGAAAGTGGATGCTCAGTTACATTTCTTAAATCAGCATGTTCTACAACCCAAATGGCCATGATTCTCTCCAGCCTTTCATTCCAGATTTACCTACTCCCAATGGCTAACATTTTAAAAATATTGCTGGCTACAAGAAGAAGGTTATATCTGAATTCAGATAGAAGTATTTTAGGAATAGGTTAAACTAGTTTCTTTGTATGAGCCTAAGAGCTACACTGCTGTGTTAACTTAATTAGACAATTGGATTTAATCATCAACACCAAGCATTTTCTGAGTATTTTCAGTGAGTGACTGAGACACATTTTCACTTGAAAAAGTATCTCACTGGCTCCCTTCGAGCACATCCAAGTGTTCTGGCTTCTGATTCCAGCACTCCCAACACCTTGCCAGGGAAATGATAAACAGCCTGCCTGCTGGGGTTTTATGACTTTCTAGCCTTAGAACAGCTCCTTCTATCCAAGTCAAGCCTTAGATTCAACATCAAGCTTTGCCAAAGCCACATCAAGAAGAATCATTTAACCTGAATTGTTTTCCATCTCTGTCTGCTGCAGCCCCGTGAAAGGGCTCTGGGGACTTTCTTGAAGGGAGCATTTGATGGTTCCCTATATTCAGCAGCCAAGGTTTCCCTAAAATAAAATATGATCAAAACTGTTTGGATTTAGTTTGCTTTATTATCTGACCATTTCTAACAGTGACGTGACAGTTCTAGCTTTCATTCAGTAGGCAAATGAGGGTATTGAGTAGGAATTCTGCAGGACCTTCTGGTGTGGCTGAGAAGACAGAGACCCGAAACCCAGTGGCATCACTGTAATTGATCTTGAGCCTCTTGTTAGACTCCACTGAGCCACTAGAAAGAATTTGCTTTTTGAAAACTGCCTATGATGGTGTGTGTGTGTGGGGGTCCTTATAAAGTTTGCTAAAGTGATGCCTACACATTTGCATGAACGAATTTAGGAAGTGGAAACACGGCACAGAAAGTTGGAACTCTACAGGAAGATAGAAAAGTAACAGCTCATTAACAAAACAGCAGGGCCATCCCACACTGTCCTCATGGCCTTGGGTCAGGAAGCAGCCGTCTCTCATAACATGACTTCCCAGCAGAATAACCTGTGTGGACTTCTATCCTCCTGCAAAAATGTAAAAGTATATACCTAGTATGTGTAGTAGTCAGAATAATTAGCAAAGAGGTATCTCTGATGAATTTTAAAAATAAAGAGTGGAAACAATGTAAGCTTGCTCAAAACACCATCAGTCAAGAAATTCACACATCATCAGGAAGCCCCACAAGTATATAGTTAATGATTTAGGAAAATGATGCATTGGTTCTATAAACTTCCCTAAGCGCTCTGGGAATAGATGCGTTGCCCTTCCCAACTGATGCATCATTTGGGAAGGGCCTGAATCCCTCCTGGTCCTTTCCAGCTTTGTTTAAACACATTGATGCTATTGTTGTTGCCCCTATAAAGTAGTTTATTCAATAAGCAAACACAGGCAAACCTAATATTCAGTACTCTGGAGAGATACTCCTAAGACAAAGTTTATCTTTAAACGATAATTCACTCCTCAGTCAATGTGAGAAACACTAGACTGGAAATCAAAAGACCAAGGTTTAGTCCTGATCATTTGATAACCTCCTTGAGTCCCAAGTTTCTAAAAATTAAGAAAGAGAGAGTAAGTAGCTCAACATCTATTAAAACACAAATATCTATATGGTAGCTTAAGAAAATAAAGTATTCTATAGCCAAATAAAGTCAACCAGTGTTAAACAGAGCTATAGATACTTCTTTTCTGAAAGACTGAAGTGTGGCTAATGTGATATATCAGTCTCTGAAAGAGCATTATACTGTGAAGTGTTTTCGGAGTTCACAGACAATGGAAAAAGTCTAGTGCTATAAGCAAACGCCATACTTTGAGACCTGCCAGACAATATGATTGCTGAGACTCCTAAATTTTCTAATTACCTTTAGAACACACACACACACACACACACACACACACACATCATTCTCCAGCTACTTCTATATCCCTAGCCTTTCACACTCAAAGATAGGACTCTTTTTCTGGAAGAACAATCAAAAGGATCACATGTTACATGAGAAGAAATATACCTTAAAATTATAATGTCTGAACTATGCAGTTCTGAGAGGGAGCATTACGCTCAGCTTTTTTTTTTTTTTTTTTTTTTTTTTTTTTTTTTTTTGTCTTTTTGAGACAGGGTCTCGCTATGCAGCTCAGGCTGGCCTTGAGCTCACTTTTGTAGCTCAGGCTGGTCTCGAACTCGCACCGATCCTCCTGCCTCAGCCTCCCAAGTGCTGAGATTACAGGTGTACGCCACCACGCCCAGCACGCTCAGCTTTAAATAATGGTTTTCCTCACTAACTACTGCAACATAGAATAATCCTAAATGCACTCACTCTTTTAGGATACAAAATGTTCAATAGTAGTTGATACAATAACAAACCACTGAAAAGTCCAGGAATTCTGACTGTGGTTGCTATGCATTAAAGACGTTGAGTCATATAGTTTTCTTTTATGTCTTTCCTTAATGGACAAAGATAGAATCATGCAGTTTAGAGAATCATTTGGTTTGTCTAGCAATGTAATTTGTATGAGCAATAGTAAAAAGTGAATGAACTGAATGGAAAAATACAATAACCTTGCTATTTAAAAGAAATTTCAGAGCATAAATAGATAATCATACACATCTTGAAATGATGACAGACAGCTAGGAGCCTACCTTATTAAGGGCTATGTTTTATTCTGTTAAATTTTCAGTCAGATTTGGTGCTAAATAATTGGAATAACTGAACTTCTTACCAGGACAATAGGTAACGCCCTTAATCAAGGAAGATTCATTTAGACACTACTGCTCAGATTCCCAGAAAAGGAAGTAATAGCCTCAGATGTACAGCGGTTTTTGTTTTTCTTTTTCTGGAACATACTGTTATTTTTATTTCATGTTCTTTTAATTTACTCTATTCCTATTTGTGGAGATTTCTCTATTCCTATTTGTGGCCCAGAAGAGTTCTTCAAACAAGTTGATGATATAATTATAATTTTGATTTTCTTGAAAGATCACTTATAAGACAAACATAACATAGTTAAAGCTAGACAGGAATGGTGAGATTAAACATGATCATAGCTACATGCCAGCCCTGGGGAACGTGTCTCCCACAAGTCAGCATTTACACTCACTGTCATTTTAATCAGATTTGCGTGTAATGGTATTTTCATAATTTTCCACAGAGCTCTTTTTTCCCATCTTTGGAAATGAAAAATCCTTCCAAACAAAGGAAATGAAGAAGCAGAGGAGCGCAGTTGCTGTGGTTATGTGACAAGAACCCTGAGATGTCCTGCTCCCTGGCAGGAGCTGGCAGGTCCCTTGCAGGGATTCACAGCTCCTGTCTCTCTTAAGAGCTCATTGTCAGGGGGGTTCTTTAATCATAGTTACCAGCAATGGCAGCCAGGGGTAGACTCTCTAGTTCTAACCCCAGTGCTTATCATCTAACCTAAACCTTAAACACTTTTTTAAAGTTGCATTTAATAAGAAATAACAATGTTACAGTTTCAAAACTCATTAGTAGTACATTTCCAGTATTTGATACAGTGTCCACTTAGTAGTTATACAGAGCACAGGGTGTAGACGTGATAATTTTTCTAATCATTATTGGCACAAAAAATTTCTTCTCATTGAACTGAGAGCAAATAGTTGTATACATAATCCAATGTTCCATAATTGCAGTGGGTTATTGGCAAAACTGGCGATGTTGGAAGCTGTTGATTTCAGCCTTTTACAGCTCACCATACTAATCTAGAGTACCTGTGCTATAACATCCTATAACTCAGGTGTTTCCCAGATTTTCTGCTCAAGGAGATTATAGGGCTATAGAGGAAAGGGACTGAAGATACATAGTGTGCCTAAGGAGAGTGACCTACACCTTAAACACTTCAGACCATTGTTTCCCTATGGAAAAGGCGAGAGCTTTGACTTAAATGACCTTTATTGTTGCTTCCATCTGTATAAATAAATGAGTCTTGAATGTAATGCGCAAGTCATACAATAGATTTTCATTTTTACAATGACATCTAAATAAAAGATGGATTGATTTAAAGTACAGTTTAAAGCCATGTGACGCATATGGGGAGAAATAGTGATAAGGTACACGTATTATGGGACCAATCTTATTTCAAGTGCTGTAATGGCCACACATATATTATTGTAGTTTACTCTTAAAGAGTCATGTCCGGCATACCTTATCATCATCACTGCTGCACATCCTGGGTAAGGAAAGGCTCCATAGAGAAGCCAAGGCCCTGTGTCAGTGTGAACATCGAGTAGGCAAAGTAACAGGCACCAAGGTTCTTTAGTCTCTAAGGTTCAGCAGTCTATTGATTATAGAACTGTTCTTTAAGCTGTAGTCTTGTTCACTTAATACTCTCTGGATCATTAAATTTTGAGCTTTGTTTGTATTCACCTGTTTATTCAGCCAGTAGCCACTCAGCACTTAAGGGCAGCAGAAGCTACAGTACGTACCATCAATCAGAAAGATCATAACACAGGATGCACCCAGGAGAACTCAGATACATTAAGAAGTATGGTCAGGGAAGTAACACCTAGCATAGAAAATGGTAAGCATGGTGAGGTATAAAGGTAGGCACAGAGAAGAGGGTTGTGGGGTAGACATTAGAGAATTAGAAGTTGGTTCCAATGGGAATAAGAGTGGAATTCTGGGGTGGCACTTGGAGAGCTAGTAGAAATGAGCCGCCTGTGCAGAGGCTGAGAGAGAGAAAGGAGTTCCACAGGAAGAGCCCAGGTGGCTTCAGGGATCAGGAAGGGCATCTTATGTGAGGAATGGAGAGGAGAGCTTCAGAGCTAAAGAATAGAGCTGGACAAAGACTCAAAGGTGAACCTGGAAAGGTATAATTTGGAAGTCCTTAGTTTCCACATTAAATATCTGGATCTCTGTTCTGAAGCTGTTAGGTAGTTCTTTGAGAAATTTATTTTATTTTATTTTTGTATTTTTTAGGGTAGGGTCTACAGGGTGTCCAGGGTCTCAATACTAGATCAGACTTGTCGTGATCCATCTGTTTACACCCTCACAAGAGCTGGGATTACAGGCCCATACCACCGTGCCGAGTCTCAATTGCAGTCTGAGCATGCCCCGGGGTCAGGTACAGCATGGCAGTCCGGGGATTGGAACCCCACCCCTGCACTTGCTTGCAGGTGTTTTAATTTGCTGAGCCAGTCCTTGTTTGAGAATTTTAAACATAGTGTAATTGCACAATAGGGAAGATTTTGGTAGCAGTGAAATGGTACAATGGGGGCCTTTGGAGTACATGCACCTGTGTATAGGTAGGAAGAAGATACGGGATCTATTGCAGTGAAGTGGAGTCACCTATTGGCATATGGAGAAGGGACAGGATTTGCAAGCTATTGGAAGGATGGATAGGCCAGATAGAAAGGATGTTGGCAGTTGCATGGATATTGGCTATGGGGAGGATATGTGATTGGCTGTACCTCCGGGATTTTTGGCAGAGCCGATAGGGTGAATGGGAGGGCTCCATTTGTGGCAGACTGGTCTACAGAAAAAGCAAAACCCTTAAAGATCTGCTAAATTCAATCTGGAATATGTGTGCTTGTGTTGCCAAAGAATTTTAATCCAAATGGAGAAATGTTCCTACTATATGCCAAATAAGGCACGATGCTAATCTTCAACAGTGTATGTTTGTAAGAAATATGAATTTGTTAACATAGATAACTAAAATGAAACGTGGAAAGTTCACTAAGATATTTATTTATGGACTGGGCTTAAGAGAGCAATTCATACAACATTACAGTGCCGAGTAGACTCAAGGCAAAACTGAGTAGGCTCTTAAATAATATATAAGAGCAATGAGGGAGGGGCAGCATAAATGATGAGATGAGACACAAAACTGGCTGTCTGAGGATGAAACAATCATTCTGTGGAGGCATTAAAGCGAATGCAATGACTAGGTCACAGCCAATTCTGCATGTGCTGTACTTGATGGCTTGGATTTCCTGTGAATCATTAGGAGACATAACAGTGATTTGTTCCAAGAAGTGAGAAGGGCAAGTTTTAGGTTAAAAAAAAATAATATGGAAAATAAGTTCATATGAAGTGAATCTGAAATGAAGGAAACCACTTAGGAAATTATGCCAATCACCCAACTAAGTGAAAATGAGATACAAAAGTTCCATGTTTTGTTATGCAGGTCTTGCTTTAACTTGCCCTTAACCACCCAGCTGAAAAGTTTAACCATGAGGCATAAAATATAAAGCTAAATTAGTATGCTGAGCTGTAAAAGGCTTAAATCAACAGTTTCCAACATTGCCAGTTTTGCCAATAGCCCACTGTCATTATGGAACATTGGATATGTATACAACTACTTTCTCTTAGTTCAGTGAGAAGAAACTTTTTGTACTAATAATGATTAGAAAAGTTATCACGTCTACACTCTGTGTCCTGTATAACTATTAGGAGGACAGCAATATGCGTTGTATCAAATATTAAAAATGTACTTCTTACATGTTTTGAAACTGTCACATTGTTATTTCTTATTAAAAGTAATAAAAAATAATAACAAAGAAGAAAATGTGGGCCTCAAAAGGATGGGTGTGAGACAAAGGACCAGAAGTAAATTTACAATAACAGAACAATGAAACTTTGTGCTTGGAAGCTGGAGGTTCCCACTGTTCAGTTAGTGACTCAGGGAGGGAATGTGGCAGCATGAGTGCATCTTAGTATAAAGATGCTGTTTATTTAAGCCTTAAAACTGTTGATTTAAGTCTTGTGCAGCTCAGCATACTAATTTAGCTTTATGTTTTATGCCTCATGGTTAAGCTTTTCTGCTGGGTGGTTAAGGGCAAGTTAAAGCAAGACCTGTATAACAAAACATGGAACTTTTATATCTCATTTTCACTTAGTGACAGGTTCACTTCAGTACATTTCAGTATCCATGAGTAAGGATCTCTAAGAGGTATATCAGCTTCAATGCCAGCAAGAGGGGCTAAGTGAAAATGGTCAGTTTTGAGTCTATAACCAAAACATATTTAGTTCAACAAACTCATATCAGAAAAAAAAAAAAAATAAAACTGTAAGCATTTATTGCATTCAGAAATCACTGTATCCTTTATACTGATGTACACTTGATCTCCACTTTTACTATGACAATAATCTATGGAGATGTCAACTTTTGTCATTACAATGAGGATAATCAAATGCAGTCAGATTGTGTGACTTATCCAGAGTTATATTCTAGTAAAAGTAACTGTAAGAACTGAGATTTCAACTCAGGTTACATCTAGGTCCCCAAAGTTAGTGCTGTGTTTGTTTTTTAACTGTGCCAATTCTTTGAATTCATAAGGAAGGGAGATTATAAAAGGAAGGAATACAAATATAGAACAAAAGACCAAGAATGATGTCATTGGAAACCATTGTCAAAAGGACATTAAACATTTATTTTTCTAGGTAGAAAGATTAAACGTAAAGCCTCCTCAAGGCTTCTTTGCAAATAAAAGAAAGAAAATGTCAAGCAAGAAGTAGGGAGTGATCTGAAATCCAGGTGCGGGCAAAGATAAAGACCGAAGGGAATCCGTGCGTTTGGAGACTTGTAGGATATGAGTGGCCTTACAGCGCTGCCACTCCAGGAGATGTCACAGAAGTTGAATTGGGAAAAGCCAGGGATTGATGACAACATATGGAAGTGAAGCCATGATACAAGATATAGTCTTAAGAAAACTGATTGCCAAAGGAAGGCAAACAACTGGGCTTCAGCTGAAAGAAAGCAGCACCAGTGGAGATCATTTGTTATTTGTTTGCCAACTTATTTGAGTGAGGGGATATTCAAGTATACATATAAAGCTAAGCAGGAAGAATCATCAGGAAGTGTAAAGTGAAGTTTAAATCATATGAACGTGAAACGAAGAACATATTATATAACAGGAGCACATAATACATCCTAAAGCAAGTCTACAGTGAAATGGGAAAGAAGGAGCATGTAACCTAGTGCCCAGGAAGATACGGTGACCTTAAAATGGTTAATTTATCTTTGATGCTAGAAAAAAAATGTGCCAAGATGAAAAAGGAAATTTTCAAATTGATATGAAGACAGGCAAAGCAGTTGATGCTGCCAAGAGGGTAAAGTGATGTTTCCTAGGATGGAGGAGATTGAGATGCTGAAAGAATGGGTTGGGAATTTAAGAGAAAATATTGATGGGGGCCGTGGATGTGGATGCCATCTGTAATTGCATACACATGAGTAAAAATCTCTCAGGAATAAGGTGAATTTTATCAGAGCCAACTAAGTACTGAACACTGGAGAACTGATACTCTGAGAAAATAGAACTTACAAAACATTCAAAGGTGAAGAAAAAATGTCCAAGAAGCACGAGAAAATCCTAGTGAAACAAGAATACCAAGGCACTGAGTGCTAAAATAATTGACAAGCCACAGCACAGAAGGTAGAATCGACATGACCAGCCCATTCAGACCAATTACGTGCATTTGTTACATCACTTTTAGTCGGGTAGAGGAAGAGAAAGTGAATATTAGTTTTTGTTTCATTGTTTTATCCCAGAAGCTAGAAATGTAACCTTCTTCATCTTTTTCTCAAGTCCCTCTTTTCCTCCATCCTTCCCTCTCTCCCTCTTTTTCTCCCTTTCTTCTTCTGACCCTTGTTTCCTTCCTTCTTTAATTTTAAGTTCAAAGTATAAGCTATTTAAATATATTTAAACATTTAGAGAAAAAAGGAAAAGGGGAATGAAGAAAATTGGGGTACATTAGGAAAGGGGGGAAAAAATTGAACAAGTTAGCTAGTCCATCCTCAGAAATGAAAACTGGGGACAAAAGTAATGGCAGAAAACAATAAGTGGTGACAATGAGGGAATTTTAGCTCCTCTGCAATTGAAGCTGGAAGGGACTCGGAGAGGGAAATGGTACACCACTGCAAGCTTCCGGTCAGAGTGGCACTGATACCACTGGTACTGATAAGAAAGAGGGTAAAAAGCTGTTGCTTAAACACACAGTAGAGTCTTGAGCATGCTGAGCCGGTGATGGAGCCCAGGCTTGGTGGCGCGCACCTGTAAGCCTAGCTCTTGAGAGGCAGGAAACAGGAGGATCACTATGAGTCTGAGATGCATAGTGAGACCCTATACAAAAAAAAAAAAAAAAAAAAATAGAGGAAGTTCACTAAACCCTGTGAAATGCGAGACTATATTTCTGTTGCAAAAATAGAAATCATCAATGATGTAAATCCTACAAAATGCCCACAACTTACTGATTTTCATGATGTAGAACTTTGATTCAAACATGGGACTTGAATACTACAAACAGAAAACCAAACCCGCATTAAAAGATGGCACTTCAGTGAAAACTGAGGAAGTCAAACTTCCTTATAGTTCACATATTTGAAATAGTAGAATTCAAAGTCGTGGAAGCCAGTAAATAGAGAAGCAAGTTGAATCACCTAGAAAATGAGAAGTCCTTGATATGCTGACCTTTACATTTACTCATTGCCTATAAACTTCCCTAAAATGTTCAAGGAATTAAATTGGTTGCATTCTTCAAATGCTATTTCCCATATGTCTGTCTTGATGTTTCCCCTCAGCTCTTTCACTAGTAATTACACCCCTAATAATATCAACCTTTTCAAATCAAACTAACATTAAATATCTTTTTTAACTTTCATAACCTGGAAAAAAATATTTGAAAGCATAGACTCCTCCGGTGAGTTCCCTTGCCTGCATTTTTATTAAAGACATGTAAAAACTTTTTTAAGAAAGTGTGGTAGAATGAATGTACTCAATTAATATTAGCCATTCACAAAATACTAAATTGAGCAAAATACTACATGCGTTTCTCTCCAAAATGATCCCTAAACTTGGCACAGGGGCTCAAGATACTTTAAAACATCTCTCAAATGAACCATGTTCAATACTGCATTTTAGAAATGAAATAGCAGTATCAGAGCATTGGCAGCCAAGCGATTTTCCCAAGTGCTCATGCCAAGCACATGGCCGACGTCCACCATGGGTTGATGTAGATCACAAGGGGCGGAAACACCATCTCATGCTTATAGAATTTCAGAATTTGAGGCATTCTAAAGGGGAAAGTTAGCCTCACTTGCCATGAGAAAGCCAGAGACAGAGGCACACCGCCCTCCTTTCCCTCCCTCCCTTCGCTAGCCAGGCACTGATCATTCCAGCTTTAGCTACCATCCCCTCTGGATTTCTTCGAGCAGCCAGATACACGTCAAATTGGTGAAAGCCAAATGCCTCGCTCCAGTTACAGTGGCTAACTTAGGACCTTCCTGCGAGTAATCCTTGTTCTTTCTATGTCCTTGATCACTTGTGATTCTGGCCTTGTTCCTCCAACCTACTCTCTGAATTTGACTGAGTGAATCTTCCACCTACTACTACTACTACTACTACTACTACTACTACTACTACTACAAAAATATCTACCTACCACTCTCACAGCAGAAAAGAACTGTACACCCCTCTCTTCTCCAGCGCCCCTTTGCTAAGTCCAAACTTTTCCTATACGGTTAGACTTTATGATGTCCTCTGCTCATTCAGAACATGGGGATCCTTCACAACATGAATGCGGGAATCGATTCATAGTTTCAAAACTATGCACAAAACCTTCCAGGACTTTGAAAGCCTTGGAATAAATGTGTTCAGTTTCTCTGGAACACACAATCTACATACACATGGTGAAAAAAAAATAACTTGGAGTTAATCGGAGGCCGGGGAGACTGGAAGGAAGGTGGTAAAGGGCAATTGACTCCTCACGGTAAACTCTGTGTAACACAGATGAAGTGGAGCTTTTGGGACTGCAGTGTTATTGTAAATTTTCCAGTAAGCTAGATCTCTGAATTGCAAATACTGGAAACCAATTCGGCCTTCCTGCTTCACACTGACAGCAACACTTTGCTTGCCCACATCTGAGATCCTGTGGCTTTCAACTCATTCTGTTGTTGATGCCTCCTCTTTTGTTTTCTCAAAATGTAAATATTTGTTCTGTCTGCATTCTAATTGCTGGTCTTGGTGTCTTATTGAGTATGAGGGCTGCGGTAACTCAGAGGCCTCAGGGTCCCTTGCTAGGGGCTGGGGTTTCATGTCTTATGACAGCTTGGCAGAGCTGACAGCCACCCTGTTCCTATGCCCCTGACTAAATTGCAGTTATGTCTCTAATTGAAACCCAGTATTATTTTATTCCTTTCTACAGAGAGGAAAACCAGAACTATCATTCTGTACACACACCAAACCACAGGAGCCTGGGTGAGGGTCTGTAATGACAGGGCCTCCTACACAGCACATTTGCAAGCTTTCTACTAATGACTTTAATTTTCTTTGTCTAGACTAACTTATTGCACTGAAGGGCTGGTTTTTCAGAAAGGGATCAGGGGACGGAGAAATATCCTTAGTGCTTCAAGTCCTACCAAGCTAGGAAGGGTGAAAAGCATGACTAGAAGCAAGGCAGAGGGAGAGAGAGAGAGAGACAGAGAGAAACAGAGAGAGAGAGAGAGAGAGACAGAGACAGAGAGAGAGACAGAGACCAAGACCGAGACTGAGACAGGGAGACAGAGAGAGACAGAGACAAAGAGAGACAGAGACAGAGACATAGAGATGGAGACAGGGAGACAGACAGAGACAGAGAGACAGAGACAGAGACAGGGAGAGAGACAGAGACAGGGACAGAGAGACAGAGAGAGAGACAGAGACCGAGACCGAGACCGAGACAGGGAGACAGAGACAGAGAGAGACAGAGAGATAGGGACAGAGACAGAAAGAGGCAGAGACAGAGAGACAGAAAGGCAGAGATAGAGATGGAGACAGACAGAGACAAAGCAAGACAGAGTAAGACACAGAGAGAGACAGTGAGAGATTTGTCTTCAAATGGCTGTTTCTGGAAGCCCGTCTTGGTTTCAAGTGGCCTAGTCGGGATGTGACATTCTAGGAAGATTGGAATCAGTACGATTAACAGTAAAGAACACATTAAACAATGTATGTCAAAAGAAAGTTGTGTTTTGTTTTGTTCTGTTCTGTTTTTCCACAGAAGTCTGTGACTGAGGCTGAGGCTGGAAGCGCCACTACTCAGGCACCCACCTCTCGGACCCCTGGACCTTACCTGGTGATGACACCTCCCCTGCTTCCGCCTCTGATTTGGTGGCGCCCTCCTCCCTTGGCTTTCCTGAGTGAAAGAATATGGGCCCATATGGAGCACCCTCTTTGGCTCGTATTTGTGGAGAACACTGAGAAAAGTAGTATCTCAGCTGGAAACTCTTTTAAAACTTTCCCTAGGTAAAGGGTAAGATTAACTTCACTGAGAGCAGACTTCCATTTTCACCCAACTTAGAAGCCTGCGACAGTGTGAGCACGGACATTTCCAGAGGGCAAGGCCTGGAGAGTAGTGACAGGAACCCTGAGGAAGGCCATGAAGCGAAAGACCACAGGCAAGTCCACCCCCTGCTCTGCTGCAGCTGCCTCTTTGGGTCCATACATAAAAGCCCTGGGAACAGCGGGCCTGGCTGGGCCCTTAGAAGTAATTATCTTGTGGGACGCACTGTTTAGGCAAATCCTCCAGTCCCGGTTGGTTTACTCATTTTCCAGCCCTTTCTTCTTACTACGTAACCCTCCACGCCCCACTTGCCGTGTTCAAAGGCCAGTTGGTTTCCCAGGATGTGAAATCAATGGGCTTCATTTTCCTTCTGTCTTTTCCTTCCTTTACATTTCCCTTTGAGGGTCTACGACTTTTCAGTTTGGTTGAACTGATTCTTGGTGGTCCAAAAAGTCAAAGGTGTTTGTTTGTTTGAGGTCTGACTTATTACCACTTTACACATTCTTTACGCATGGGAGGAATTTTGCCTTTTTAGAGAAAATACAAATCCTCAAACTGGATACAAAGTGATGAGGTAATGCAGCGCACTTTGTTTTTGGTTCTTCTTTTGATACTGGATCTTGCTTTGTTACACAGACTCTATTACTCAAACTCCCAGGCTCAAGTGACTGTCCTGCCTCAGCCTCCCCAGTAGTGAGGTTAGCAGGCATGTGCCACTACTACACCCA
>PVJA010033648.1:0-23163 GCA_004027025.1 Myocastor coypus | reverse complement strand
TATGGTTTTTGGCCCAGCCTCTTATTTTCAAGAACTATTCTTGAGAGAATGACAGTAACTGACTTTACACCAGGAGCAGTACATATCAAAAAGACAAGAGTGACATGTATTCCAAACATAATTTTAGCATTACATTGTGCTATAATCAATATGCTGAACCTTTTGAAGGTTCTTGAGACCAATGTCTGATTCATCCTGTTTTTTTGCTTTTTGAGACAAGGTCTCACTGTGCAGTTCAGGCTGACTTTGAACTCACTTTTGTAGCCCAGGCTGGTCTTGAACTCGCAGCGATCCTCCTGCCTCAGCCTCCCAAGTGCTGGGATTACAGGCGTGAGCCACCACGCCCGGCTGACTCTTCTATTGTACAGGGGCTCACAGATGAAAATTTGCCTTGGATCTTGGAGGAGACTTGGGATTTGGACTTTTCAGCAATGCTGAGACTATTGGGACTTTGGCAACTCTTCCAGATAGACTAAAATGTCTTTTGTAAAAAGGGATATGTATGAGACTTTGGGGGTCCAGGGGCGGAATGTTATGGTTTATGTCTAGTTGTCCCCCCAAAGCCTCATGGAGTCATTGGGCGGGGACTGCTAGAGTTTGAGACTTGATCCATGATCCCTGGGATTATAGGTTTTAATACTGATGGGATTATGGGTGGAAGTACTTCCGGGATTATGGGTGTAGCCTAGGGCGGGAGCTAAGGCGGAGAGCCTGAATGTAATATAAAGAGAGACAGAGAGACAGACTGGAGCTCTAGCTGTTGCTGTTGCTCTGCTGCCCTGTTGGTTGGCTACCTCTGTCGCCATTTTGTTGCTGTTCCGCCGCCATGAACTGGATGCTCTCTGCTCTGTTCCACTCAGCCTTGGGCCAGCCGAATATAGACTGAAACCTCTACAAACTGTGAGCTAAATAAACCTTTCCTTCCTTCATTTTGAGTGTTGGATATTTGTCCCAGCAACGAGCAAAAAGTAACTAATACAGACCGGATCCCTCAGACGCTCTCCACATGCTTCCTCATCCGGCTCTATGGCTGGTACATCTTGTGCTATATCTGTTCTTTGTATTATATCCATTCCTCTAGTAAAACCCTGGCTAGTAGACTGGCGGAGCCTCCTTGCTGGGGGAACCATTACCTCACCATCTCAGGCGGCCTCTGAGTTGGGGACCAGGTCATCACAGACCCTGTGGGCACAGGGCCCAGCACACAGGGGCACCACAGCCCTGGCTGAGGTCCCAGGGCTCCCCGAGAGCCAGGACGAGGCGAAGGCTTTGCCCACGTCTGTCCCGCTGGTCTGACTCTGAAAGGCCAGGCCTGCAGCCACCCGAGCCTGCTCTGTCACGCTGTCACGCCGTCCCAGGGCAGCAGGGAGGAAAAGCTTTGCGGAGCATTCCTGGGACACCCCCACCACCTCGGCCAAGGAACAGCAGACGTCGAGCCTCGCTCCTGGTGTTCCACACTGTCTGACGCAGAGCTGCCGGGCCAGCAGCTCCACAGACGGACACTGAGCCTTGGGCAGGACCCCGCGCTTCTGCGGCCGCTTCATCTTGCTGCGATGCAACGACGGCCTTCCAGGGGCAGAGGACCTCATTGGTGACTGCCTGTGGGGCCCAGGGGCGTGGCAGGACGCTGGGACAGCATGGGCAGGCTGGCCTTGGGGATCCGGTGGGAAGGGGGGGTGTCGCTGGGCCTCGGGCGGCAGCGGTGCAGCGGATGGGGATGGGGCTGTCGTTCAGGCCTGGACCCTGTGGACGCCTCGTGGCAGTCCTGACGGCCAGGCTGCAGAGGGCAAAGCCCACCGTGGCAGGCACACCCATCATCCGGCACTTTGGGAGGCTGAGGCAGGAGGATCACAGGTCCTAGCACAGCTGGGGCAACAGCGACTCAGCAAGACCCTGTCTTGAAACAAAAAGTAAGAAGGGCTTGGTAGTGCAGCTCAGTGAGCAGGCCCTGTCCCCGCTGAGGCAAGCAAGGAAGAAAACCTAGAGTCCAGAGGACAAGCGTGTCCGGCCCCTCCAGGCGGGGCCTCGGGCTCTGTGGCCGTCCTGTCCCCAGGGCCACCGCTGCCTGTGCCCCGCTGAACCCTCGGGAAGACGTCTTTCAAGCATGTCCAGCTGTTGCTCACCTGCTCCTCCTGATGACAGATGGCTACCCTATTCCTGTCACATAGCCCTGGGCACACGGTCATCCGCCCCCTTAGGTGTGAGTTCCGGCTGCTCGGTGTGGCCACCCAGGCCTTGGGGCTGAGTGACCCCTGACCTCCACAGCCACTGTCCACCACTCCCAGCCACTCGCTCACCCCACGGATGCAGGCTTCCTCTGTCCCACGGAACACCTGCCCGGAAGCCACCCTGCCTGCCGCCCTCACAGCTCCTCTGTCCTGAGTCCCCTCTTGGCAGGTGGCACCAGCACCGCACCCCGACAGCTGTGCTCGGCCCTCCACCCCCACGTGGTGTCCAGTCCTGGAGGCTGTCACCGTGCCTGGCGGCGACTGTCCCCAGCGCGCCCTCTGCATAGCTGTTGTCTCTCATCCCCCAGCCCCCTCTGCTGGCTTTGCTGGTTCAGGACACGGTGCTGTCCCCAGAACACTGCAGTGTCCCTCGGTCACCTCCTCACCTGTTGCCTCCTTCCTGGAAGACACTCAGCTCCTGTCCCTTTCCCACCCCAGCTTCCCGCTCACCTGGGGCAGCAGACTCCTTGCTGTCACCCGGCGCTGACTGGCAGCTCGACCACCCCTTCTCTGTGACACTCTCGTGGCCTCCTGCTGCCCCCACCTATGGCCCAGGCCCAGCCGGGCTCCTGCCTCCCCCTGGTCCTGATGCTGCCCTCCTGGGCAGAAGCAACTGCTGTTGCCCTGTCTGTCTGTGGGCGAGGCCTCCGCTTGCTCAGCACTGTTCTCCTGGGGGCAGAGTCGGTGCCTGATAGCTGAGGACACTGAGGTTTCCATCTTATCCATTAGACGTGTGACTGCTCAATTGGAGGTCCTGGGGCTGGGGAGAATCCTGAGTTTAATTTCCAGTTCTGAAAAAAAAAAAGGAGGTGCTGTGAGTTTAAATCTGCAAATGAGGAGGTCCATCTGTGGGGTCCAGGCTGGCCTCAAACCACGACCCCCCGCCTTAGAGTGCTGGATCGCACACCTAGGAAATGACTGGGACGCTCCGAAGCTCTGTCATCTGTGGTCCCTCGGCTCCCCGAGGTCAGCCTCCTTCCCTTTTCCCCTGCTCCTCCTGTGCCCCTCCCCCCGCCTGCCAGGCCCAGCCTGGTGGGAGACACTGAGGGTAACACGAGTCTGCCCTGCTGCTCGCTCTCCCAGCACCCAGCGCCCCCAGGCTGGTGCCATGGCCACTCAGTTTCCCCCTCACTGTGTGTGCCTTTGCCAGCTGTTCCCAGCTACTCCTAAGGCCCTACTTCCCTGCCAGCCACCGCCAGGCACCTCTGGGAGCACTGAGGCCCAGTCAACAGAAGAGTGGGCTCTTCCCATCAGCCAGGAAGGAGCCCCAGGATGGGGTGCCTGTCATCATGGGGCCCTAGGCCACTGGGGTGACCATGCCCAGCCGGGCCTCAGGCGCTCCCTGCCCCTACCCGGCTCCCCAGCCTGTGCTCCTCCACTGGGTTCCACTCATCAGATTCAATGCCCTCTTGGCTGGGCAGCTGGGCTCCTTATGAGATGTTACCCAGCACCCCTTTATACCCCCCTCCTGCCCTTGGGACACTTCTCCAAGTCACTGACTTTGGGGCCACAAACTCCAACTTTGGTTGTCACCACCCAGGAGCCACTGAGACCAGGGACATCCAGAGGCCCCGGCTGAGCACCCTTCCCGGGTTCCAGCGTCGCTGCAATCACACTGGGCAGCGTACACACGGCTCAGCCCAGCAGATCCCAGGCCCAGGACAGTGCTGCTGGCTAGGATGCCCCATCTCACTCAGGAGCCTGCATCCGGGCTGCGCAGGGACCATGGGGCCAGGGCTGCCTGTCTCAGGAGGATAAGACCGCCTCTAGGGCAGCTGCTGTCGCTGCAGAGAAGACCTCTGGACATTTGTGATCGTGGCTGAGCATCTTACGCAGTGAGGGGACAGCCAGGGCTTGTTGACCCACCGTTCTCCATCTCTGAAAATACCACCCCCTCTGCCACTGTGAGGCACCTCCGCCGCGCCTTCTGCTCACGGGTTCTGGTTTCTCGAGTTCACCTGCTGTCTGGCATTCATCTGTGACCCAAAATAAAGTCGCGCAGCACTGAAGTCACTCCCAGGTGTCGGCAGATGGCAGAAATCGGGTGGCACCTCTCCTTCCAAGCAGGATGGGGTGGAACGGGGGTGCTCAGGCCACACAAAATCAAGGTGGCCAGGGCTCTGGGGACCCAGCGTCACCCACAGAGAGAGCAGCCCATGTCTCCCAGCCTCTTATCTGTCTCACGGGGATCTGCGGCGAGCCTTCTGCCATGAAGCCTTGAAGAGCCCGCAAACACCAGCCAGAGCTGTGGGGCAGGAACCTTTCTTCTTGACATTAGCTCACCACGGGCAGTTCATTATAAGTAATGGAGCAAACTGAGACCTCTGATTGGTTTATTTTAAGATTGTATTTTCTCTTACAAAATCGTCCATCTGCAATGATAAAAATTTATAAAAACAAAAATATATTGAGAGCCGGGCTTGGTGGCTCACGCCTGTAATCCCAGCACTTGGGAGGCTGAGGCAGGAGGATCGCTGCGAGTTCAAGACCAGCCTGGGCTACAAAAGTGAGCTCAAAGCCATCCTGAACTGCACAGTGAGACCCTGTCTCAAAAAGCCAAAAAAAAAATATAACCACAGGAGGCATGCTGGCTCAGGAGGCTGAGCCAGGAGGATCACTCTGAGTCTGAGGTAAGCGTGGGCTACAAAGTGAATCCAGGGCCAGCCTAAACTATGTACTGAAACCCTGTCTCAACACAAAACCAAGTCAAAACAAAGTAAGTCAAACCAAACCAGTGGGTCTCCTCTCCACAGAGATTGAGATCCCTGCTGTGGCGGGCTACAGAGGCTCGAGGGCGAGGAGACAGGCGTGACATGCTGGGCAGATGCTCTGGGAACAGGAGCAAAGCCTGGTCATGGAAGGCAGAGGCCCCAGAGTACAGGGAGGCGCGGAGAGCAGCAGGGTCTTTGCGGCAACAAGGCAGAGGGGGTGTGGGCCTGGGTTCACCCGCCCCAGGTGCCCAGCGGTGCATGCGCAGGAGTGGGCATGAGGGAGCCCCCCTGGAGGCCCTGGTGTGAGCGAGTCGGCAGCTGGACCACGCTGAGGGCTCCTAACTCCGCGTAGAGAGGCGTGGAAGGCCCCATGTCCGTCTGAGCAGGCAGTGAAATGTCACTTCTGGGAGTTCAAGGGTAGACTTGTTGGAGCAGATGAACTTGTGAAAGCGGTTAGCACTGACCTTTGGAGGAGAGAATTCCCTCTTGTGCCAGAATGTGCAGGAGCTTGGAAAAGGGCATCGCGCCTGGATGAGTGGTGCGGGGCGAGTGGGCAGGGGACCCACCGTACCGGCTCCTCCCTACACTGCCCACAGTTGGCTGAATCCTGGCCATAAGCATGTCTGCACCCTGAGCCCCTGGTCCCTGGACCTCATGAATGTTACTGTCTGCAGCAAAGGGACTCTGCGTGGTCATTCTGATCTTGGGGAGAAGCTGGAAGTTGCCCAGTGCCAGATCCAGCGAGTAAGGGGCAGGAGGACTCAGCCTTGGGTCCTCACCAGCTGCCTTTCTGCTGGAGGGCGCTTGGTGGCAGCGCTCACCATGATTCTGATCACACCTGTAATGACCCTCAGGAAAGAGAGCTCCAGAGCTGCTGCAGAGGGTGGCAAGGACCACGGGGCCTGTGTCGCAGTGAGGCGAGAGCCCGAGGGGCTTTAGTGGCACCGTGTCTTTTCCTATGATGATGTTTTTTGTTTGTTTGCTTGTTTGTTTGTTTGTTGTTGTTTTTTTTTTTTTTTTTTTTTTTTTTTGGCTTTTTGAGACAGGGTCTCACTATGCAGTTCAGGCTGGCCTTGAGCTCACTTTTGTAGCCCAGGCTGGTCTCGAACTCACATCGATCCTCCTGCCTCAGCCTCCCGAGTGCTGGGATTGCAGACGTGCGCCTGCACGCCCGGCCCCATGATGATGTTTTAGGTGCAGGGCCTTGCAAGTTCTCCTGTGGACACAGCTGGACACAGCTGGGCCTGAATGTTTGCCTTGCTGTGTTCCTGGCTATGGTCTGACCGCCTGTTGTCCTCCAGGGTCCCTTTCTCGAGGCCACCAGACCCCAGGGCACAGGTGTGAGGTGAAGCAGAGTGGCCTGCCTCACCCCCAGAAGTTCACATCTTGGGCCAGGCTTCCTCCCCCAGGACACTGGTGCCAGGTGTGGGACCCAGGGTGTCACCCTTGCTGTTTCCTGCAGGAAGCTGAAGGGTGGCTCTGAGATGCGGGCTGGGACAGGGAGGAGGTAGCATCTCCTCAGGGTCCCAAGCCCACGCCCAAGGCTGCCTCTGCTCTCTTCCTGGTATGTAAGCCTTGGCTTCCCACTGCAGAAGTACGGAGGCCTCCACTTCCGGCTCATGAAGCCAGGCCCTGCCCCAGCCACTGCCCTCTCCATTCCCACTTAACATTAAAAATGCAAGTGTTTATTGTTAAAACACAGCCCTCGGCCGCAGGCAGAGGCTTCCTGAATGTCCTCGACTGCACGGGCAGCTGCACCCTGCCAATGGCCAGGCCTGGCTCAGCAACGAGAGAAAAGTAAGCAGACGGATGTTGGTGCCAGGAGTGGGGTCACAGCTCAGACGGTGCCTGGCTGTGTGGCTTCAGAGCAGTTTGGGGAGACTGACCTGAGCTAGGCCCTACATGCTGTAAATTATACGGAAGACTGGTCAGGGCCTGGGAAAGCAGAGCTCTGACAGAAGCGCTGCCGTTAAGGTGGGCCTCAGGGGCTTCCGCTGGGAAGGACAGCGCTGGCTGCCGGCTTCTGTGTTGTGCATTCGTAGGATGTCAGTCTGCGCTTTGGCTGTGTTCAGAGAGATTTCCTGGTAGCAGAAGGATTTCAGCGTCTTCTGCTGTCGGGACAGTGGTATGCATACTGTTGAGAGCTTATGGCAAGATCTATGTTTAAAACTAAGAGCGAAGAAAAAAGTAAATAAAACTAAGTGTGTAGAGCCAGCAGTGTGATTTGAAGCATTTGGCCAAAGGGAAAGCTCTAGTGAAGCTATAGCTTTCTTTCTTTCTTTCTTTTTTGTTTGCAGGACTGGGATTTGAACTCATAACCTTGCACTTGCCAGGCAGGCACTTGTGCCATGGAGCTATCTCCCTACCCCCTTTTCTTTCTTTCTTTCTTTCTTTCTTTCTTTCTTTCTTTCTATTATGGCCGAGGGGCTGGGAAGATAGCTCCATGGCACAAGTGCCTGCCTGGCAACTGCAAGGTTGTGAGTTCAAACCCTGGTCCCGCAAACAAAACAAAACAAAAACCCAAAACTATATTATGGCTGGCTCAGCCTGCCCTGGGGGAGGGGCTAGTGTAGCATGTGGTGTTGGGAATTAAACCACAGTTCCTGCTGTTGCCTAATCTTGCCTAAGCAGGTGCTTTAGACTACTGAATCATCTCACTGGCCCTTTAATTTGATTTTAATGTAGATTTTATTATTATTATTATTATTATTATTATTATTATTATTATTATTATTATTTTGTATTTTTAGGGAAGGAGTTCCAAGGTGTTCAGGGTCTCACTACTAGATTGATCTCGTGATACACCTGTTTACAGCCTCCCAAGAACTGGGATTACAGGCAAGTGCCACCATGCCCAGTCTCAATTGCCATCTCGGTGAGCACTGGGGGAGGGGCTGGTGTGGCAGGCTCTGGGATCCAACCCCCAGCCTCTGCGCCTGCTTGTAGGCACTTTAATTCATTGAGCTATTTGGCTGGCCCTTAATGTAGGTTTTAGATGTTTCTAACCAAGTTAATTGGTCAAAACATTATAGATTTTTTTTTTCTTGTATCAGAACCTTTGTTTATTCACTCATTTTTATGGCCGGCTCAGCCCACCCGAAGAGCAGGGCTGGTGCAGCATGTGGTGCCCGGGATTGAACCGCAGTCCCTGAAGCTGCCCAAGCTTTCCCAAGCAGGCTCTTTAGACCACTGAGCCATCCCGCCGGGCCCCAACATTATAGTTTTAACCCTGAATTTTGATCACCTTTTTAGTATTTTGCTTTTGGTGCTGAAATGAGTACAGTGAGAATCATATATGTAGAATTGTTGCATTCATGTAAATCTGAATAGATTAAGATGTATTAAGTTTTCACAAATCTCGCCCTAGAGGCCATGGCTTATAAATGTGCCTGGTTACCAAGCTGACCAGGAGTGGATTGTGGCAGACTGACTCCTGGTGGTCAGCTTGTGGCACCCAGCCAAACTGACGCAGCCTGGTGCCAGGTGTGGTGGGCCCACCTGAGGGTCGCCACCGGCGCTCCTGGGGGAGTCTGTTGTGCTGGCTTTCCTGACACGAGCATAGCTGTTCTCATCACTGGAGAAGCCCAGCAGCTCGCTGGCCCTGAGGATGGCTGTGGTACCTCTCAGGGACCCTCACCTTGACCTTGAGCGTCGCGTCGCTTCCTGCCTCCTTCATCCTGCTGGCACAGACTTCCTAGCTTCCACCACTGGCCCTGAGGCCTTCCCAGCGCCGATCCTCAATGCAGACTCACACGTGCATTGTCGTGGGCTCTGGGTCATCAGCTGGGCTCACGGGGGACACCGGCCAGGGATCCAGGCCCTCAGTTGGAGTCTCTGGGTCTTCAGTATGTGGACAGATCTCCTGAACTCTTTTCTATTTGATTCCTCTGGTATCTACTATAAAACAATCCTGTAAACTGTACCTCCTGTATTAAATAGTTTGCCTTGGACACCCCACTACAACAACGTCCCTTATCCTTGCGTCCCTGCCCCGCCCAGCACCAGCATCGGAGCATGGGCTCAGGGAGTGTCTCCTGGATAGTTCATGAATTCTTGGTCCCCTTTGGGATATCCCTGTGCTCCTGCGTGACCCAGGCATCACACCTGGCCTGAAACTGGTGCACACTGGAGCCATTGGGGAAAAATCCTGAGTAATTTACCATCTGGAAGAACTGCAGATAGATGGCCCCCGCAGGGAGTGGTGTGGAGCTTGCTCCGCCCTCCAGCCTGTGGGGATGGGCGTGGCAGGGCACCACACAGCAGGCTTGGAGGAGTGGCTGAGAGGAGCCTGACAGGGCCTGGTCCCAAGGACCCTCCTGGAGCGCACTCTCCAGGTTGGACGGGATCGGGAGAGTGTGAGGAGCCCTGAGGCGTCGCACTCCCAGTGCCTACTGAGCTCGGCTGCTGCACACGCTCTGTGCATTTTCAGGAGGCAAAAAACAACCCAATTAACAGACGTTAACAGAAAGGACCATTACCTAAATGCAAAGCTACCAACCAGGCTAAAACGAGTTGATTTAGTCTGCCTATGCTGGTCTAACAAAGCGCAGCTTTGAAGCCAGGCAGCTAAAAAGCCACAGAAATTGCTCTTCAGAGTTCCCACGAGGCAGAAAGTCCAACGTTAATGTGCTGGCAGAGTCAGGGTCCAGCAGGGCCGTGCTGACCCCTACACCGCTTTCCTGCTCTGTCCTCACGGTTCTCAGCCCCGCTGTAAAGGCACTACAAGGGAGGGCATCTAGATGTCCCCCAAAGCCTCAGGCACCCAGAGGTGGTAGCCAAAGGTGTGTGACTGTGGCTTAAGGGTGTGATACTGAATGAGTCCACCACTGGAATTAGCATAGCCCTGAGTGGGGCTGAGGAGATTTATGGAGACTGACATCCCACCCTGGGTATAGGCAGCACCCCCAAAAGACTGTGGCCTGATGGGACAAAGGGAAAAGCAGGGTCATGTCTACAGCCGCTTGCTGCCTCCTGCCTCCCCTGTGACGCCCCAGAGCCCCGCTGCCCCACCACAGGCTGTCTCTCCCCTGTGACGCCCCTCTGTCCCACCACCCTGCCTTGGCACCAGCCAGCCATGGACTGGAACCTCTGCAGCTGTGAGCCAACACGAACCTCTGTTCCTCTGACCTGTGGGTGTTGGCATTTTGTTTCAGCAACAAGAGAAGCGAGACAGGCGCCAGCCCTGCTCACGAGGCGCCAGCCCTGGGGACCAAATCATCCCTACCCTGACACCCTGCAGCCTTCAGGGGCACGAGCATTCAGACCACAGCAGGATCGGACATCAACAGTGCAAGCAGCTACTGCCCAGCATGAGGGCCCCAGGGAGAAAGCACATTGTTAAAGTTAGGGACTCCGGCGGGGTAGGCACCGCGCCGCCGAGGCCAAGACCTGGAAGGCTGCCTCAAAGCCTGGTGAGATGAAGTCTGCTATGGTGTATGTCTAGCCGTCTCCCCAAAGCCTATGCAATCATGGGGCGTGGCTCCTATAGATTGAGACATGATTCATGATCCCTGGGATCGTGTTTTAGAACTGATGGGATTATCAGTCTGAGTGAGGCTGAGACTATGGGTGTGGTCTAGGGTGGATATCCTAAGGGGAGAGCCTGAGTTTAACATAAAAAGTGACAGAGAGACAGACTCAAGCTGTAGTTGTTGCTCTGCTGCCCTGACTGGTTTGCTACCTCTGCCACCATTTTGTTGCTGTTCCGCCGCCGTGAACTGGATGCTCTCTGCCCTGTTCCACTCAGCCTTGGGCCAGCCGAATATGGACTGGAACCTCCAGTAACTGAGCTAAATAAACCTTTCCTTCCTTCATTTTGAGTGTTGGGTATTTGTCCCAGCAACGAGTAAAAAGTAACTAAGACAAAGTCCATGTTGTGGGCGCCATACAATCCCAGCTGCAGCCAGGGTTCAAGGGCTGTGCCAGGCCAAGGTGTGCAAAGGGGAGCCAGGCAGGAGGAGCTGACCCAGATGCAGAGCCGAGGCTGAGCAGAGGCCGGACAGGCGCCTCAGTGCGGAGATGCTGCTCACACTGCAGGTGAGGAAACCCGGGCCTGGAGGTCTCCAGACTCCAGGCGAAGTCTAGGCAGCAGAGCAGGGTGGGAAGCCGGGTCCGCCTGCTTGCAGCGACAGCACCCTTACAATAGGGGGCGGCACAGATTTGATGTCTCTTGTCAGGTTGGCAGGGAGGTGGGCAGGTCACCTAGGAGCAGAGGTCCAGGCCTGGAGTCCTCACAGAGTCTCTGCAGGCACCACTGAGGGGCCATAGCTGCGGTCAGCCCTGCAGGGGTTACAGCTTCTCAGCTTGGACATGGACCCTGCCAGCAAGACAGGATGGTAATGCTGTCCTTGTCTGCAAGGACAGACTCTAAGAAGGGTGAGATCTTCGCTTTGGGCCTACTTTAGCCACCCAAAGAGCGCCTCTCCTTCCAGCTGCCCCTGGGCCTCGTCACCTGTGCGAGCCGGCACAAGGGTGCTTGTGGGACAGGGCTCCTCCACAAATCACTTGCACGCAGGGAGCCAGGCGGGCTCTTACGGGCTGGGTGGGCCACGGGGACCTCCTGGCCCACGTGTGGTCTGCAGTGGCAGACGACCGTGTTCAGACTTGCTTCCTTCCTGCCTCTGAGGCAGAGTGCCCAGCACATTCAGCTCAGGGGATGAAGCTTTGCTTTGGCTCACAGTTTGGAGAGCCCACGCTCCAAGGCAAGGAGCCATGGTGGGCGCACAGCGAAGGCACAGCCAGTCAGGTCGAGGGAAACTGGGCCAAGCGGGGAGTTGGGGATAAGGAGCAATCATGCTAAAGCAGGACAAAGCCCGAAGGACAAACATGAGCACCGTGTCTAGCGCCCAGCTGTGCGGGGTGAATTGCCTCTCGAGCTCTGCCTCTGAGTGCAGCCTCCACGGCTTCCTTCTTGGGCTGGCCTCGCTCCCCTCTTGAGCTTTCCTCAGACGACTGTTGTTCTTGCCATCTCCAGCCTTCTGGGGTCTCCGCTGTAGAGACTGCCTCCCAGTCCTCATCACAGCCTGGGAATTTGAATTTGCCATCTCGTGGATAAATTATTGTCATCTCATAGAGTTAATCCAATTACCACACCCAGTAGTGCAGCCCTTGGCTAAAACAAAGACACCGAGACATATTTGCAGTTATGGGGAGCCGAGGGGTCCTAAGTCCAGCCATGGGGAGGCCATCCAGAACAAAGGCCTCGTCCCAAGACTGAGCCAAGGCTTTATTCAATCATGAAGGAATGGGTTGAGGATGAGTGACTGGGAATGGTAAGAGCGGCAGGAAGGAGGCGAGTGCCATGATCTGGGCTGGGTGGGAGGCCTGCGTCCTCCTCTGCGGTGTGCCGAGAGTGATCTGCATGACGCGACTGAGGTGGCATCTAAGGTTTTGGGGTCGGTGCTTCAGCTCCGATGTGTCATAGTTCAAGGAAGTCACAGCCTCTATCTCAAGACTCCATCCCAGCCCACACTGTGGACACTGGCTCTTCATCCCGTCGACTTGGCTCACGCTAGGGAGCAGCAGGTGTGGGGTTCTGGGGAAAATGCGCCTGCTGCCTTCATAGACGACCACCAGCACCTTGGCTAGATGGATATGCATCGCTTAGAGCCCACTGAAGGGACGAGGAACGGTCCGGCCAGCTCTGTACCTACCGATACGTGGAAACAGGGTCAGCCCAGCCAGAATGGAGGCATGGCTCCTCTTGCCCGGAGAGCTGCCCTGAGGTCCTCCACACACTGCACCTGTGGCTTCACACGCACAGCCTCACACGCTGTCCCTTCAGGGCACGCTGCCTGGCTCCCTCGCAGCCTCCTTGCCCTGAGCAAGTTCCAAAGGCCTCTGAACCACACTGTCAAGTATAGCCAGGGACAACCCCACGCTCAGTACCTACCCTGCCTTAGTTATTTTCCTCTTCAGTGGGGCAAAATATCCAATGCCAGCATCTTAAGGAAGGAGAGGCCCATCACTGGCAGTCTGCATGGCAGGCGGGCATGGCATTTGGGCTGTACCCTGTGACCCATCTCCCGACAGCGAGCTAGCTATGCTACCCCTGTGATCCAATGCCCTCCAGAGCCCTGGCTCATGATATATGAGGTGGCGACATCGAGACAGAAGCCATCATGCTATATAAGCCCCAAACCTCAGGCCTTGGGCTCCACCTGGGTCCCAGTGCTCCTGAAGACACTAAAGAAAAACACCAGGGAAACAAACCCCAGGGGCTCGGCCCTGTATGTTCTGCTCCCACGTCAGGTAGGTCTCACACTTTTGTGTGTGTGTGTGTGTGTATGTGTTTAGGACAGGGTGTCCTAAACCAGTAGATCTGTCTCACAGTGATCCTCCTGTTTTCAGACTCCCCATGCCACCATGCCCAGTCTCAATTGCCATGGGGGCAGGGCCAGCACAGCACGCCGAGGACTGAACCCTGGCTGCTGCGCTCTGCCTAAGCAGGTGCTTTAGTCTGCTGAGCTATCTGGCAGCCCACTTTTTTGTTGTTGTTGTTTTGAGACAGGGTCTCACTGTGCAGTTCAGGCTGGCCTTGAGCTCACTTTTGTAGCCCAGGCTGGTCTCGAACTCACACCGATCCTCCTGCCTCAGCCTCCCGAGTGCTGGGACTACAGGTGTGCGCCACCACGCCCGGCTCCCACTACCTTCCTCTCTTCATCTGCAAATGTCCTTCAGGTTCCGGAGCTGCAGGATTCCTCCTCCCCTCCCTCCACCCAGCACCCTCTCTTCCCCCTGCCCACCCCTCTCCCTCTTCTTCTGTCCCTCCTGCCTGTCAGCACCCGCACACCTAGGTGCTGAGTCACCCCCTCACCTCCTCTGGGAGGTCACTGACAGTGCGGTCACTGCTAATGTCTCTGACTCCCGCCAGAGTGACTGCATTTTAATGGCCCGGGTGCCATCAACCTCCTTCACCAGATGCCCGGCCCCTGGTACACAGCAGGCACACAGCAAAATCAATTTGAATCAATCAGTGTAAAATTTAAACAACAGCAGTAGAAATATCAGCGAGGACTCTTCCAGTGGCTTGATGTAGCCTCACCTGGGTGTGTAGGGCCATGTGCTGTGTGGACCCCTGGTGTGGGTCCCTAACTCTCAGCTGCTCACAGAGGAGACACCGAGCTTCTACGAAGTCCCTTGGTCCAATCCTGGACAAGAGGCTCCCCCCAACAAGTCCACAGGGAAGAGCGGACCTTGAGCCAAACTTGGTGCTCAGGCCCGACCATGCCAGAGCGAGCCCCAGCCCTGTGTCCTGGTGCTTGCTCACTGACCCCTGTGGACACCAGGCAGACTTGTGTCATGAAAAGTATCGGAGTGGCCGGGTACCCCAGGCCCAGACCGTTAAATCGAAGGACAGAGCACGCTCGGCACCATGCAGCCACGGATGGGGGATTTCCAGGAATGAAGTCCTGCTGCAGTTGCTGCCCTAAGAAGATGAAGGCAGCGTGGAGTCAGCACCGCCGGAGCCCAGTACGGGGTGCCTGTCTGTAATCCCAGCACGCTGGGAGGCCGAGGCAAGAGCCTAGCAAGTTCCAGCCTAGTGAGAGTGACTGAATTCCAGGAGACCCTGCCTCAAAATTTAAAGTAAAGAAAGGGACCGAGAATGTAGTTCAGTGCAAAGGCCTGGGGTTTGGTCCCTAGTATTGCCAAAAAGAATAGAAAATAAAAGCCTATAGTATGCCAGGCATTTAACAATTTAACACGCTGGCGTTGTTTAAAGCTCACATCCACTACGATGTGGATGAGTAAGCCGGGGCCAGGAAGACGTTAGTTGCATGGGCGGGTGGGGGTGGGGACCGGGGCATGCATGCGTGATCCGCGGACCCAGGGTTGCGTGAAGGGATGGATGGGCAGGTGGAGAGACGGTTGGGGATGGATGTCAGGACGGACAGACAGATGAACGGGTGGGTGGGTGGATCGTGGGCCATGGGGGCGGACGGATGGGGCGGGTGGGTGTGTGGCACATGACCAGTGGTGGAGGATTGGAGGAATGTGTGGATAGGGAGAGGACAGAACATGGGCGGGGAAAAGGATGGACAGATGGAGAGATCAGTGAAGAGACAGATGTGGGAGGGAGGAGGGGGCGGGGGCGTAGGCGGGGCCGGGGGGAGTAGGCGGGCGGTAGGTGGGCACGCAGGATCAGTGGGTGGAGAGCTCGGTGGCTGGATGGAGGCATTTCTCGACAGACCTGAGAAGAAGGCAGTGCCACGTCACACAGTTTAGCTCTGAAGCCCCTCCCCAGAGGAGAGGCTCCGTGTGTCCCCAGGCAGCGGCCTGGCAAGGCTGGAGCTGCTCTCTCCCTGGTGCAGCAGAGCCACTCGTTTTAGACCTGAATTATGAAGAGAATCTTTCCCTTCTTAAAATGGTGGTCTGGGGACAGGGGAGGAAGAGAAAAAAAGAATGAACTGTGTTATGGTTTATGTCTAGCTGTCCCCCCAAAGCCTCATGTAGTCATTGGGCGGGGACTTCTATAGATTGAGACTTGACTCATGAGTCACTGGGATTCTGTGTTTTAGCACTGATGGGATTAGCCATCTGAGTAGGGCTGGGACTATGGATGTGGTCTAGGGTGGATATCCTAAGGCAGAGAGCCTGATGGGAATATAAAGAGAGTCAGAGAGACAGACGAGAGCTGTTGCTCTCTGCTGCCCTGTTTGGTTGGCTACCTCTGCCGCCATTTTGTTGCTGTTCCGCCGCCATGAACTGGATGCTCTCTGTCCTGCTCCACTCAGCCTTGCTGCCTTGGGCCAGCCGAATATGGACTGAAACCTCCACGAACTGTGAGCTAAATAAACCTTTCCTTCCCTCATCTTGAGTGTCGGGTATTTGTCACAGCAACGCGTGAAAAGTAACTAAGACAAACTGCGTGATGTGCACGCGCTGCTCCCCTTGGAGAGCGGACCCGTCATGCGTTGCAGACAGACTGACAGAATGAAAATGGTTCACCGCTGGAGGATTTCCCCAGCTCTGCTACTTGCTTACTGTGTGTGGGCCTGGGAGATAGCGGGAAAAGGCCTGCCTGGCAAGCGTAAGGTCCTGAGTTCGATTTCCAGCACCGAGAAACATCTTACTCGCTGGCTGGTGCTCCGGTTACTGAGCACCCCAGGGGTGGGCTTCCTCACCCGTAAAGCAGGGAGCTGCTAACCCCACGGCCCATGGAAGCTGCTGACTGTGTCCATCCTGTCCCCTGCCCTGGACAGTGCAACATGGCGAACTGGGAGGTCAGAGTCCCGTGGGCAGATCCAGAGAGACCGGGGGTGGCCCAAGCTCCCTGGGGTGGGGAGGGGGTCCTGTCATCGGCCGGTCACAGAGACAGAGAGGACACTGAAGCTCATCCCTCCTCTCGGCCGCCCCGAGCGGCTGGGGCTCAGCACCCCTGACGCCGTTCCCTATCCCCGGGGGGTGGGGGGGAGGCAGCCCGTGTTGGAGGAGGCACGAGCGGATGCCAGGACCCAGGCAGCCAGTGGGCAGTGTCCTTTCGCAACCCACCAAGGGAAGGCTCTAGGCTGGGGTTGGAAGGGGAGGCCTAAGGAGCCGGGCAACGGACGTGGCTGCCTGCAGGCCCTGTGTCACTTGTCACCCGGAGGGAAGGGGCAGATCCCGTCTGAGGTATGCTCCTCGTCTCTGCATCTCAGGATATTTGCCATCACCAGCCGTCCTCTCCTCGCTCACTCACTCCACCATCGACGCTGGTCTGCAAGGAGGACAGTGTATGTCAGTGTCCCTGAGGAAGAGCCCCAGAAGGTGAGAAGGAGACCAGGACACGTCCCAGGCAACACCACACCCTCCCCCACGCGCAGGCGTTGTGTCGCCCGAGTGTGCACACACGCGTGCGTGCGTGTGTGTTTGTGTGTGTGTGTGTGTGCACGCGCTACTGACAACACCTCACAGCAGGGGCTCTTGTGACCCAGGGTCACAGATGAGGACATTGAGGCTTCGAGTGACTGGCCTGTGAGCACAAGCTTAGCCACTCTCCTGTGGCAGGGACAAACTGCCTGATGCCTGCAGTGTAAAAGAGGAGCGGCTGAGTCTGGCTGGTGGCTTTGGCCCACAGCTGACTGTTCCATGGCAGAATCTCCCCAGCAGAGGGGCCGGGTGCGGGGAAAGGGCTTGGCTCATGGAGCAGGAGCCGAGGTGAGAACCCACCCCACCAGGTCCCAGCCCAGTGGCTGCCTCCAGCGGGTTCCCTCCTGACCAAAGACACAGCACCCCCGACGACCTCCGCACTCAGGAGAATTTGGGGGACGTAGTGGGTCTGAATGGGGAGAGGCAGCTGTGCCCACCACAGCTGGGCAGCCTGGTCCCTGGAGACCATGCGTGGTGCTGCACCAAGACTGTGCCGTCTGCTCCCAGGGGCACACTCGGGGCCAGCGATGTCCCTGGAGGAGACTGGCAGAGGTCAGCGCTCCAGAGGATGCATACCAGGCCGGCCCTGACCGGCCCCTGCTGCTGCCCGGCCCGGGTCACCCATCCTGTGATTACTTCTCACACTGTCCCAAGAAAAGGGCCCAACGATGAGACTGCTGTGGACCTCAGAGTGCCCCGGTCACCTTCCCACCAGCTCTGGCTGGGACCTCTATGCTGTGCTTCCTCTACCCGCAAGCCACCCCAGCTCCTCCCAGACACAGGGCCCACAACAGGCGGGTCTGGGCTCCCACATGTGGAGGAACCTGGTTTTGGTCTTTGCAGTCCGTTCTGGTCACTTTTTTGTTGCTGAGACGCTTGCTGCCCGACACCCACAAGAGACAGGAGGGGCAGCTGTCAGCCACTCTAAGGCAGGAGAGCCCAGTGGGGGGCCGGTGGAAGAAAAGCCGCCCACAGCAGGAAGTGAGGAGCTGGGGAGGCGAGCCCTTCCGGCCCACAACGCCCATGACCCGTCTCACCACAGTCGACAACAGCACAGATAACCAGACCCTTTCTAAAGGTCCCCCTTTGTGCTCAAGAGACCTTGGGGGCATCTAGCTAGAAGCCACAGTGTCGTAACAATACAGGCGTGCATGGAGCTCTGGTCAGCGATGGAACAGGCATGGGCTTTTGGCTTGAAACTTGTCCTTTGTCCACAGACCCATGAGGTGAGACCACTCCACACACAGATAAGAAAATGGAGTCTTGAGAATGCCAAGTGAGGACGCCAGGGGGGCCCTGCGCAAAGCACAGGCAGCCGGACCCAATCCTGTGCAGAGCTCTGAGTGCCACAGGTCGGTGGGGTACTGGTGTGGAGGCAAGAGGTCGGCAGGTCAGTCCAGAGGACACCACGTCCCACAGGAGCCCTGAGACGCAGACACTGGCAGCAGGGAGGAGGCGGAGGTGGAACGGGCTCCCCAGCAGCGTGGCCCTGAAGGCTCCGGCTCCGCAGGCCCTGTTCCTGCCTTGTGTGCCACACACTGTGGGGGCTCAAGAGGCGTGACACAAACGTGGCCTTGTCTCTTCTGAAAGGACCAATTTAACAGAAGGCCCTGGCTAGGGGGTGCATTCCTTGGAGGGCTCCTTTCACCCACTCCGGCTGCCCCCAAGGCGGGAGCTCAGGCTGCCCTGTGAGTGACCGATGACCCATGGCCCTACACCCAGGAGCAGAGCCAATCAGATCCCCACCCTGGAATTTGGACCAAGGAATGTGGAGTGGGCGGGTGGGTGGAAGCCTCAGGAATGCACAGGAATTAGAGCTACCGGCCTGGGCCTGGAAGGGAGCTGGGGCTCCGCAGCAAGCAGTGAGAACACAGAGGCACAGGGCCCGGGACGGAGGCCTCCAGCCCGCAGGCCCAGCTCCCTTCTCCACAGAACAGTTCAGGTCCCAGGGGACCAGGTACTTGGTGCTTGGTGGCTTTGAGACACCCACACTGATGAGCTCTACGAGCAAAGCAGTGTGAGCCCATCCAGGGTGGCGGCCAGCTACCAGGCCCGCATCTGGGCCTAGCAGACTCTGGGGGCTTCCCTGACCCCGGGGGCTCATGGTGACCTGCATGTGGGCTGTGGAGCTGGACTGGCCCAACCCCAGCTTCTTGTTCTGAGGCGAGAGCCTGGGGGAAGCGAATTCTTCAGGTCTTGGTTTCCACAACTCTGAAATGAGGACAAAACAGACCCCTTCCTGAGGCTGGGAGCCTGGGGGCAGCGGCTCCCTGCCCCTGGGTGAGTGTCCTCCCTAGCTGGCCAAGGTAGTGACCTGTGTGCATGTGTGTACACGTGTGTGCATGCATGTGTATCGATACATGCATGTGTGTGTGTATGCACACATGTGTGTGCGTGTTGGGGGGTGTGCTCCCCCAGGACAAAGAACTGGGGATCTTCTTCCTGAGGATTGCTGTACCGGAAAGGACCACAGCAGCCTGTCCTCTGAGGATAGCTCTCCATGGCCAGGACCCCCTACGCTCTTTAGAGGAGCACAGATCTGTTTGGCTCGTGGCTTAACCCACAGTGGACTGCCTGCAGATCAAAGCCCTCACAGTGGAGGCCGTGGGGTGAAGCCCACTGTGGTGGCAGGAAGCACAGCGCCAGCCAGAGGCCCCAGGCAGCTCCTCCCGGCCAGCTCCCGCACACCACCTGAGCAGCCCTTTGAGGAGGATGGTGCCTGGGGCCTGCTCGCTTTTCAGAGTCCCCGGATCCAGGCAGGCGGACGGTCAGGTGCGGAACTGCGTGAAGAGGAGCTCGGTCCAGTCCCTCGGCTCTCACGGCCTCAGGGCCAGGCGCACTCACGGGCCGTGTCCACTTCCATTGGTCGGAAGACTTCCTCCTGGTGTCCTCTCGGAGAGCTCCAGAACTTTCCCACCGTGCTGTTCATCGGTAGTCACAGCTCCACGTGGCTTTTGAGCAGGCTGCCCTGGGTCTCAGAGGCAAGGTCCATCATGGGTATCCTCGGCTGTCGTCACCGGGCCTTGGCACCGCTGCCCCCCTTCACCTCAGCCCATGCCAGCCCCCAAGACCGCCCAGCGCTCACCTGGAACCCTCAGACTGCACGCAGCTCCCTCCTTTCCCCGCGCTGTTGGTCTTCACGTCATGGATGGTCCTGTGCTGGGGCCGCTGCTCCCACGGGGCCTTCCTTCCCACCCAACGCAGCTGTCCCTTGCCGTCTTAGTGGACACGTTCAGGCCGACTCTCCCCGGCACCTCCACAGCTCTCTCCGTGCTGGTCACCCTCCCTCTTCCTGGATGGCCTCCTCTGGGCCTAGAAAGCTCCAGCCCGAGCCTCCCCACCCTCCCAGCCAACCTCCTGCTCGCTGGCCCAGTGAGGCTGCCACCCAGCCTCACCTCCTGCATGTTCCCCACAGAAACCACATTCTCCCAGGCCACAGTTCCAGGTGCAGTTGCCACATGACAAGTGAGAAGTGGCCCCGGAACTCAGGGCACAAAACAGCATCCATGGCCCGGACCCCAGGCTGGGAGTCAGGCTGATCACGAAGCAGAGCCCGTGCCTGTGCTGGGCTGCCTGCGTCTCACAGGAAGGTGTGATGTCCACCACAGCTGTGGATGGACGCTTTCTCATGCACGTCCAGCACCTGGGCTAGGAGGATGCAAAGATGAGGCTGTGACAGAGGCCTGTGTGGGCCCCTGTTAGGATTTCGATCGAGAATGTTGTGATTTCAAAGGCCTCACGGCCTGGAGGCAGGGATTCCGAGGTGACTGGCCAGTGGGGGTGTCACTGACTTGCCACTAGCAAGTGAGGGCGGAAGAGGGGGTCACTGGGGCCCCTTCACTTCCTGTCCCCCTTTCCCTCTGCGTCCTCATCTCCATGATGTGAGCGGCTCTCCTCACTGCTAGGCCCTTCCTCCCTGCCTGCCAGTGTTTAAGCAGAAATCTCGACCCCAAGAGCCAAGACAACCTCTCCTGTAGGTTGTGGGTGTTGGGAATTGCGTCCCAGAGGCAGGACAGCGACAAGGACAGCCTGTCCTGGGGAGAGCCTGGCTTCCTTACTGTAGAGAGGCCTCTGGGTAGCCCAGTCCCCAGGGCACTTCCATGTGAACACACATCTCGGGCCGCCACTCGTGTCTCGGCGGCATTACAGCCTTCACACGCTTAGGCGCTCCATAGCATCATTTCCACCAAACTGCATTCTCCTGAATGGTCACAGCCACCAGAGTCCGTGGACGGGACAGCCCAGCTTCTCCTTGGTGGGGTGTGGCTGTGTTGCGGAAGAGCCCAGGGACAGGAAGTATCAGCGCAGTGGTCCTTGTGAGACCCATCGGCCCAGACTTCCCGATGCCCACTTAGGAAGCCGGGATAATTTTCAGTGTTGCGATCTCTGCTGCCTCTGTCACTGTGGGTCATCCCTGTCTGGAGAAACCGCCTCCACCCGTCCACTAGGGCTGAAATGCCGAGCTGCGCCCACTTCCTCGGGCCTGCAAGTGCCGCCGTTCCCTCTCACTGACAGTGTTCACGGGGCTTTGCCAGCCCGTGGCTGTAAGGCCTTCTGCTTGACTCTGGCGACGTCCTGCCTGCACATCACTGATGCCCAAATCCGTTCCACCTCCAGCCTGTCCCAGAGTGTTGGCCCTGCACGCCTGCAGCCTCATGGGTGTGCCCAGAACCACTCAGCATTGGCAGCACCAAGCTGTACTCCCAATCCTCCACCATTCACTGGTCTCCCTGAGACCTTCCTATCTCTTCAGGGTACCCAGTGGCCCCGCATTTTGACTCCGTTTTTGCTACTTCTCATATCTAGGAGACTGAGACAGGAGGATCATAAATTCAAACCCAGGGCTGGGGAGATAGCTCAGTGGCATAAACACCTGCCTGGCAAATGCAAGGTCCTGAGTTCAATCCCTAGTACTATAAAAAAAAAAAAAAAAAAGATTCAAACTACAAAATCAAAGAAGGGCTGAGGATATAGCTCAGTGTTAAGGCCCTGGGGGCAATATCCAACACCTATCTATCTATCTATCTATCTATCTATCTATCTATCTATCTATCTCTGTCTGTCTGTCTGTCTGTCTGTCTGTCTGTCTATCTACCTACCCATTGCTTCTCAGCCTTTTGGCTAAGATCAAGTGTAGTATCTATTCTTATCATTTTAATCTTTCTTTCATCTATTATATCTATCTATTTTACAGTTAGAAGGTAGTTAGGCTGACGAGGTAGCTCAGTGGCCTAAAGCACCTGGTAAAGCCGATGTAGGGACCAGGGTTCGATCCCTGGTGAACGGTGCTGGCCCACCCCCCAGGGCATGCTGAGACAGCATTTGAGACTGGGCACGGTGACGGGCACCTGTAATCCCAGTGCTTGGGAGGCTTACAACAGGAGGGTCACTAGGAGTCTGACCTGTGCAGAGAGACCCTGTAGAAACTGTACTGAATACTAAATAAAGAAAGAAATAAATAGAAGGCAGAACTGGAGAGGACACTCTTCTGCAAGGCTGAGCCGTTGCCATTTGCGCATCCTGTCATGTGTCTGTCAGATGCTTACGGGACACAGCCTCACTCCCAAGCTGAAGTGAGAACCTAAGATGTGCTCTAGTCCCTCCTGTCGGGGGTGGTCTGGCAGGCACCCGGGCTGTGGGAGGCACTGCTGCCTTGGGGACGGACTCCAGCCTGGTGCAGAGCCGAGTAGGTTAGCCAGCCAGGTGCTGCTGCAGGACCCCCACCTGGATGTGTGTGAGCTCTCTGACTCTGGGGCGAACAGGTCGGATGCAGTTAACTGGGGAACCTCCAGCTCAGGAACCCTACACTGCAGTGCAAGACGAGCAAGCAGCTGAGCACTGGCTGTGGAGCCGACCCCCACACTGTCCTTGCTGCCCACAGCAGCGGGAGTCAGGATTGCCCCGGCAGGACAGCTGTGCCCCAGAGGAAGGATCCTGGGGCAGAGCGCGGGGAGGAGAGGGGGCCTCACGGGAGCCAGGCTCCAGGCGTCCCTTGGGCAGAGAAGACCGTGTAAATCGTGCGGAGAGAGAAGGAGAGGAAGGAAGGGAGAAAGGAAGGGAGAGAAAGAGAGAGGGAGAGGGGGAGGGGGGGAGAGAGAGACAGCAGGGAGGAGGAGGAGGAGGGGAGGGAAAGAGAAGCCGGCTGAAGGGCAAGCTGCCCTCTGTGCTGCTGAGCGCAAGATGACTTTGATACAATTCTGTTAGCCAGGGGAAGGACTGCGCCTCCCAGCCGCGCCTCAGGCTCTTCTCCCGGCATGCCCTGGATCGCAGTGTTGTAAGCAATGCTGATCAGTGGCTCAGATCTGCCTTATTCAGTGAGATAAACTCAGCCTCTTTGCAAACTTGGCCCAAACCACGGGGCACATTAGAAATGATTA
>PVJA010033647.1:0-23145 GCA_004027025.1 Myocastor coypus | reverse complement strand
TGTTTCAGAACATTTGTTTGTTTATTCACTCATTTTTATGGCCGGCTCAGCCTGCCCCGGTGGCAGGGCTGGTGCAGCATGTGGTGCCGGGGATCGAACCACGGTCCCTGAAGCCACCCAAGCTGTCCCAAGCAGGCGCTTTAGACCACTGAGCCATCCTGCCAGGCCCCTACTCCATCACTTTCAAGGACAATAAAATCAGTACTGTGAGATCACTATAGAGTACACAAGGCCCTGTCATTATCCTTCCAAGTTCTTATCATAGTCCCACTGTCCTCCTGACAGAAGGGCAAGTGAAATAGATGTTTGGTCTCCTTTTCAGAGAATAAACTAGCTTGTCTCAATAAATAAACAAAAAGCCAGTACTGTCTTACTTTGCTCCAGAGATTGGTGATAATGTCTTCCACCAGGCCTCTCTCCCACTGGGACCTATGTCCTTTAGCTATGAAACAAATAGTTAAAGTGCTACCTGATGAGTCCTCCTTGCATCCACAGAGGATGATGTCCTGTCCTAAACAATGCCTTTCCAGGTAACATGCAGTGATGTCAGCTCTTCTAAATCAAGCTAGCATAGGTTGCAAAGAGAGCAGTCTGCTGATGTGGAAATAGTAGCAGACAGAATTACGTTGTGCAAAATCTGACAGTGAGCCAGGGATAGCGGTGCACGCCAGTAGTCCAATCACTCAAGAGGCTATAGCAGGAGGATTGACTCGAGTTCAAGGCCAGCCTCAAAAAGAACAAAAAACAAAAATCTGAAAGTGGCTTCTTTCCATGTAAAAAGTGAAACCCATTTACTTTTTCAGTTACTTCTAGTTCATTGGAATGAGAAAAATAATAATTAAAGCAAATACATTAGGGCATATTAACCATTTAAACTAATAGATAAAATATCAAGATAAAGAGAAATAAGATTCAAAAGGTAACTCTTGAACTATGTTTTCATATTATAAAAAGGATCCCTGAAACGGTAGCCTTTGAACTCCATTTTCAGTGTGTACCTTTGCAGCTCAGAAGGTTGAGGTAAACTGTGGTTCTCACATTATGTGTTTCATTTCTGTAGTGCTCTCTAAAAGGAGGAAACAATGATTCCTGGATGAATCCTCTTGCCAAACAATTTTCAAATATGGGATTGCTGGTAAGTTGTATTTTTCTCATATGTATAACACATCCCAATCCCACATTTAAGGTTTAGTATAAATGTTAAGACCACTGCCACATATAGTACCAAATCACACATTCTGAGACTGGTTAAACAGTACTCCTAGGGGCCCGGCAGGATGGCTCAGTAGTCTAAAGTGCCTGCTTAGGAAAGCTTGGGCAGCTGCAGGGACCGCGGTTCGATCCCCGGCTCCACATGCTGCGCCAGCCCTGCCCTCAGGGCAGGCTGAGCCGGCCATAAAAATAAATAACCAAACAAAAGTACTGAAACAGGAAAGAAAAATAAATAAAATGATTTAAAAAAAAAAACAGTACTCCTGATCCTTCAAAACAAGCAATGTTTACTTTATGTTCTTTTATTCTTCATGACATACTCTTAAGGGCCAGGCATGGTGGTACACGCCTATAATCCCAGCACTTGGGAGGCTGAGGCAAGAGGATCTGTGTGAGTTCAAGACCAGCCTGGGCTACAAAAAGTGAGCTCAAGGCCAGCCTGAACTACATAGCAAGACCCTGTCTCAAAAAGATAAAAGAATAAATAAAATAAAGGTGAGGGCTGGGGAGATAGCTTAGTAGAATAAGTGCCTGCCTGGCAAGCACAGGGTCCTGAGTTCAATCCCCCGCACAATAAATAAATTAATTAATTAAATAATTAAATAGTGAGGGTTTTAAAACTTGTTTTTATGTCCTTTAGGAGAATAGGGAACAAAGAGTTTGATATTTATTTATAGTTTTCGCTGACCCTGCTGTGCCAATTTTCACATTTGTAAAAGAACCACAATAAATTAAGGTAGGAAGGTATACTGGAATTAATTCTCTAGGAAATTTTTACAGAATTTCTAGCTTCCTTATTATCTCTTGGGAGTACTGAGGGGGCACCCTGTCTTGATTGCCAAAAGACTTGGTTGTGTACTTTAAGATTTGATGACTTAACAAATCATAAGAAGTTGTCATCGTCTGGCTGCCACTCATGGAATTTGATCCCAGGCTGACTGGAACTTGAGGGCTGGGGTTTATTTCTCTAGTCAGCTGTTTAGCAATTGCATGTTCCATAGATGTGCTGATGCTGTCTGTGACGATTGAGCTTTAGCAAATAAAAACATTAGCAGTGATCAGACTAGTATATGAAGAAATGTTAAATTCTTCATTCCAGTCTAAAGCTTATTTCAGAGGATCTATTACAGTGTCAGAGATGAGATGCATCTGTCAAATTATAATATTATTTCTTCCCTGATTCAAATATAGACACCTTTCATTCTTGCTTATCTGGTGTGTTTTCTTTTTTTTCTCAGAGTCAAAGTGAAGATAATCCAAGCAGCAAAATGGATTTGTCTGTAGGTGTGTATCCTTCCACCTATGAGAACTGACTATGTTGTTGTTAGTGATGCACCATTAGGATCTTCTCCCAAGTTTGAGCTGGGATGATACAGTTCATTACATGTTTATTGAATACTTGCTGTGCACAAGGCTCCCTGCAAGACACTATGTGGAGGTTAAGAGCTCAGATGACTGCACAAGCCAGGGAAGAATGTAAAGGAGTGACATATGCCAGGCATAAACAAGTGGGATGTGGTGGCCACTGATTAACCAATAGAGAAGATGCATTCACCTCAAGCCTTGCTGGAAAAGGACAGACTGTTTTGCAAAGTCTTCTGGTTGTTTTCTAGAGAGACCAGATATAGTATACAGAGATGTATTAACATCTCGACTTAAAAGTACTGGAAACTAATCAAATTGTTTTGTGTGTGGAACTGTCAGACTTGGAATTTTAGTTCCCTCTATACCAAATTCTCATTAATGAACTTTCCCATTGCAACTGGAGCATATGCAATGTCAGCCCTTAATCTGGGAGATTTTCTCAGTAATGCTGTGCTTATCACCCTGAAGAACTTAAAAAAGAATCAAACTAGAAAGAAAAATATCCTGGATAGTAAGGGAAATACGCAGACTTTGATCTATAAGTTTCCTGAGGTTCTGATCATGTCAGCATGTAACCAAAAATTTGTAGAGCTATGAAAGAAAAGTGAGAACAATCGTTGAACTTGGGATATTATATTGAGTAGTGTTCAGCTCTTATACTTTAAATTTTAGGATAACAGCGTGCCTCTTTGATCTTTTTATTCCCCAAAGTGTGTGTCACAAACCTGTTTGTCTGGCAGATGCTAAAATAGGAGAGCAGACAATCTCTATCACTGAGAACATTGGAGCTTATGAGCAAGATGTATTCATCAAGCATCTCAGTAATCAATGTTAATATTTTCTAAGCCAGAATTTACTGGGTTAGCTCTAAGGTTCTTTTAGGCCCCATCCATGAAAAACATACTGCAACAGTTATATTTTTTGTTGTTATTTTTGCTTTTTAAGGAAGACCTGCAAGTAGTTGAACGTGGTGGCACACACCTATGATCCCAGCACTGGGAAGGCTGAAGCAGGAGGATCACTTGAGTTCCAAGCTAGCCTGGGCTAGCTAGTTCAAGACCAGCCTACACTACACTACACCACACTACAGAGTGAGATTCAGTCTCAAAACTACCACCATCCCAAATAAATAAAAGAGGACCCACAGGTGTTTTAAGGACAAGTGTTAGCAGCCTGAACCAGTGAGAGCTCTCGTCTCTCACTCTACACCCCAGGGAGGCTGACGTGACAGATCACTCTGAGTTCTTGTGGGAAACATTAATTCTTAAACTTTTCACTCTTGTTTATGTTCTTTCAGATAAGAAGTTTGATGTGGACAAGCGAGCAATGAATCTCGGGGATTTTAATGATATCATGAGGAAGGATCGATCTGGGTTCCGTCCACCTAATTCCAAAGACATGGGAACCACAGATAGTGGGCCTTATTTTGAGAAGGTAGGTTGAGTCCTTTGTTTAAAATAATTTGAGAAGTACTTTGGTTCCCATTTGTCTTTTGAGAACTGATTCTGGAGGAAGCATAGAATTACTGAACTCAGCAGAAGACAAACATAACCTGCAGTAAAGTAGTGACAGGAAAATAATGTCAACAGATAATAGGGCAGGAGCTAGAGCCATCTGTCCTTACCAAGTGACTGTTGTCATACAGGTCAAATTTTTAGATAATTCATGAAATTTAGGATACACTCACAACAAGTAGCAGAATTTTAGGGAAGTATTCTGTTTTTTTTTTTTTTTTTAGCTGCTTTGCAGTGCAAATCAAGTTTTGGGTTTTGTGTAAATGCTGTTGTCTCCTATGGCCTTGCCTTCTATTATTGAAAGAACTGTTTTATCTTTTCTGCTCCATAGTAGTTTGCCTTTCATCACAATGGTATACTTTTCAAATTCTCCACTACAGATTCAAATAAGCAGTGTATATCTGTTGGTTTTGCTTGATAACATTTCTAATGGAGGTTATTCCATGATTCAGAATACCAATCTGTGATACTCCTGGTCTCCACAAAGCAATTAAAATAAAATGTTTTAGACCTGCTTCCTTTTTGACATAATTGGTGTTGATCCAGGCAGTAAAATATTTATAAGATTGTCCTGGCTACATGAGCTACAGGAATAATCAATATTAGATGGCTAAATGTGTGTGACAACTTACTTAATGCAGTGAACAGAATGTGTTACTAAGAGGAAAAGAAAAATCTTTATCAAAGAGGATGACAGATAGTGTCTGTTGGGCAAAGTGTGATAGTAATTATGAGATCAGATTCCATCCTGGGTTGTTGCTAATACGCTCTCACTTTGTTTCTTCCTACTGTCTCTCTCTTTCCCTTCTTGCATTCTGTTGCTTCACTAACCAACACTCATTGTGATTGGCTAACTCCTACTACCTTTCAGCTGACTTTGCCTTTCTCCAATCAAGATGGGTGCCTTGGGGATGAGGCTCCCTGCTCTCCCTTCTCCCCTACTCCCAGCTACAAGCTGTCTCCCTCTGGTTCCACACTACCCAACGTCAGCCTTGGAGCAATCGGCACAGGGCTCAACCCCCAAAACTTCGCTGCTAGACAAGTAAGGAGGCCTCTCAAATTTGTAACTGCTTGGCTGTGGCCTCGCCTGGGCTCTGGTCTGCAGTTTATTGCATCATTTGTCTGTCTTGGGAAATTTGTTGATTAATGAATGCACAGAATGATTTTAAATGTAGGTTTTAGATCTTTGAGCCCATAGAACTCATTTCTCTTCATGTTTCTCAACATGGATTTTATTTTAAACGTATTTCTTTTGTCCTACCATTTTTTGGTCATGAGTTCACATTTAATCAGTTAACTAATAACTGATTTAGGAAAATGTTAATGAGGTTATGAGTTAACCTTATATAATCTAATTTAGTAATACATGTGCTATTTTTAACACTAGGTTAGATAATAATATTTTGTGGGTCTTTTCAACATAAAACACCTGCTAATTAAAAATAATAGTACCCAAGCTTGATGGCCCAGTTGAATCCCAGCTGCTTGGGAAGCTGAGGCCAGAGGGATTATAAAATCAAGGCCAGACAGAACAATTTAACAAGAGCCTGTCTCAAAACTTTTAAAAGGCTGAGGATGTAACTCAACACTCCTTGAGTTCAATACCCAGTGTGTGTATTTGGGGGAGGGTATCAGGATTATAACATCTTAAAATTTTTTTTTTTTTTTTGTCTTTTTGAGACAGGGTCTCACTATGCAGTTGAGACTGGCCTTGAGCTCACTTTTGTAGCCCAGGCTGGTCTCGAACTCGCACCAATCCTCCTGCCTCAGCCTCCCGAGTGCTGGGATTACAGGTGTGAGCCACCACGCCCGGCTTAACATCTTAAAATTTTAAAGCAACTGTACCTTAAATAACTTTAGTGTCTATAAGTTAAAAATACAATAATTAGCAGAATACGATAATTTTAATACATAATGAAGCTTTGAAAAAAGAAGATAATGCTTAGATGTGGCAGGATTTCATTAGACCTGGAATGGCCTCTTTGCTGGGCTTTCACCTGGCAGTCCTCCAAGGAAGAGCTATGCAATAGAGACAGAACTGGCAGGGCTGGTCAGATGATATCTCCTCCACCTCTTAGGCCTGAGGTACACAGCACAGAACTGTCATTCCATTGTCTATTGCACCTTTTGTGGAGGAAACCAGGAATTTAGAATCATAGTACCATTCCAACAGTGATTCTAGTGGGGCTATTTTGCCAGCCATAGTTTTATGACCCCCTCGCCTGTCACTGTGCTGTTTACCTCAGGGTGTTATAAAGAGACCTTAATTATACAGTATATAATTACTAGTGGGATCCATTTTGCTGCACATGGTGACTTTTGCAGGTACATTGATGATGTGAAGCAGTACTTCTTACGCCATAGTCAGACTGCACACAGCTCTCTCATGTGCTTTCCAGTTGTCCATGTTTCAGATTGGATATACTCTGGCTTGAGAGTAGTAGGTAATCTTTTGTGTGTGTGTTTCTCTTTATTTCCCCTACCTTTCTACAGAGATGTGTATGTACTGTTTATATAAACAGAGAAACTCTTTTATTAATGGTGATTATAAATGTGGTTCTAGGGTCACATAGTTATCAGATGCTGTCAGTATATAAACTCACGTACTATATAGACCAGCCAAACAAGCTTGGTGTTGGGCTTTCAGAAAAAGTCCTTCCTTTTTTTGTGTTTTTTAGATTGCTACAAGGTACATTGATAGCTAGTTTGGTACATGTACTCGACCCAAACATAGTTAGGGTTTTTTCACAGTGTTTTATACAGTTAATTGATACACTTCATAATTTAAAAATAAAAGTTTTATAGTTTTTATTATCCAAATTATAGATTTCAATCAGCTTGCTAATTGTGTTTTAAATGTATTTACTTGAGGGCCAGCGAGATGGCTCAGTGGTCTAAAGCACCTGTGGAGGAAACTTAAGGCAAGCGCTGCGACTGCTCCTCGATCCCTGGCGCCACATGCTGTGCACCCCCACCCCAGGGCGGGCTGAGCCAGCTATATCACAAACAAATAAATGAGGTTTAAGAGAAGTAAATTTAAAAATCTTTGGGGCCGGCGGGATGACTCAGTGGTCTAAAGCGCCTGCTTGGGAAAGCTTGGGCGGCTTCAGGGACCACGGTTCGATCCCTGGCACCACATGCTGAGCCAGCCCTGCCCTCGGGGCGAGCTGAGCCGGCCATAAAAATGAGTGAATAAACAAACAAAGGTTCTGAAACAAGAAAAATAAATAAAATTTAAAAAAAAATCTTTTAAAAAAATAAATGTATTCACTTGAATTGAGGCAAATATCACCAATAACCATGAGAGGTCAGGTCATCTTAGAAGCCTTACATAAAACAGTCAGGTTTTAGCAATAACTAGGTGGGATATAGACAAGCCTTGGATTATCACTTTTCTTATTTTCTAAATTTAATTTTTTTAAAGGCTAGAAATAGAACTTTCCTCAGTCTTTCACTATATAAAACAGCAAACCTGAGCCAAGAAAATGGGTAGCTGGTGATACCAAGGTTCCATATTAAGCTTTAGCAAAGGGATTTTTTTTTTCTTTTTGATAGACTACTACTGACTTACCTACTATTAACCATTTCAGATATATCAAAGTACTATTTATGGCTTTAGAGACCCCCTTGGACTTTGACAAGAAGAGTGGAATCTGTCTACTAGGAAGAGGAAAGTATGGCTTGATTTTATAAAGACTCTAAGCTGGATGCAGTTGTGCATGTCTATAATTCCAGCTAGTTGGCAGGAGAACTACTTGAGCCTACAAGCTGAAGGCCAGCAAACTGAGACCCTGTCTCTAATGGTGATGGTGATGATAAATGAGTCCAACAGGGATGAGGGTGTACGTCAGTGGTAGAATCTGTGGTTGTCATCACAAGGTCCCAGATTCAATCTTAATCTTAATCTCAATCTTTCTCACTCGTTCTGTCTCTCATGTACACCACACACAGACACAGACACACACACACACACACACACACACACACACATGCACACAGCAGTTTAATTTTGCCAAAACATGCATTCTGGTGAAGACTAGCCTCAACAGCTCCGCCATCCAAGAACCAGCAGTGAGTAAATGGCATCTAGTTGTAAGGTTATTACTTTTATAATAAAATATGAGAATGATTTTATTAGATTCTTCTTGGTGAAGTAAATACATTTCCTTTTCTCTTGGCAATAATATCCAAGCTGCCACAATCAATAAAAGTTAGAGCTGAGCCATTTCACCTTAGACCAAAAGTATGAAGAATAAAACAGGAGAACTAAGACATTACAGTTGACAAAATTAAAGGTCTTCTCATATTTGAACAGTACTTTGGGAGATGTAAAACTCAGGATGGATCTTTGATTTTTTTTTCCCTGAGATACAGATTTTAATTGCCATTTCTACTTTATGTTGATAATCATTATTATTTTTGGTGCTTTTAAGTTTGTTAATTTACCTGTAGTAGTCCCTTAATCTATTTTTCAGTCATTAAGCCATCGTGAGGATTTTTAGTGTTGTAGAATTTAGTGATGCCATCATGAAATTCTTTAAAGTCGCTTTATCCCAGTGACAAGCTGATGGCAACTTCAATTCAGCATTTACATCCTCAATATAAACAATGTGGCTGCTTTCTTTGCTGAGGGTGCTCAGCAAAATATGTTCAAGTATATAAATTTGTGCGTGATGGATGTTTGCAAATGATGCATGCAGCCTACAGACCAGGGCTTTATTGAGTTCTGGGAATGCAAAGAGGGAAGGCTTAAGCTGGCGGTAAACACATTAAGTATGACACAGTTTGTTGATGGGTACTATCAGAGTGTTAGTATTTTGATAACAGAGGTGAGCTGAGTCACTTTGCATGTAAAATGAAAAAGTATTTTAGGGAATATATCTTGGCCTGTGCACTGGGCCTTGAAGCCAAGTAAAGATAATGTAAGGAACAATCTCAGTCTTCTAAAGGACTTTCTTGACTAGAAACAATCAGACCAGGACCACCTTATAGCCAGCTTTTGGTAGCTTCATTGGAACAGGGAGGTGGTCCTCTAAACCAAGAAATTGAGCTTGCTTTTAACTAGATTGATAGTCAATGCATATGAATGAAAAATTACAGGTGAGTAATACTTATTTTGGTATCCATGGAATGATCTTTACTTTTTCCCTTTTTTCTCTTTTTATCTCTATGCAATTGATAAGTATTTCCTTATCTAGCAAAGAAGAGGTTGAACAGATCCAAGACAGGAAAGGGTGTTGAGAGCTGCAGTGGGTCCTTATGTCCCTAGGCTCGCTATTGGAATGAGCAATGGATGGGTAAACTACCAATTCAGAGAAGTGCTGTCATAATGTTATTTTACACAGGTATTATTTATGAGCATGTACTTCTAGTCACGCCTTTTAAGATGGATCTGCAATTATAAAGCTTGAGAATAAAATTAATCCATCCTTAAAAAAATAGTTTAATTGAACTAAATCTCATTGTCTGTAACTTTCTATCACACAAAAAAGAACATAGCACTGCTTCTGACATTTGGCTGAATATAACTCTTTTGATTTGTACAGTTCATCAGGCTGTTCAGATGGTGAGTGGTATGCCCATGACCCATTTGAGTAACTCCTCCCCAGCATTCTCAGTTATAAAGTGCTGTGATTCCATAGAACACAAGATGATGACTCCTCTGAGGGGTAGAAACCAGAACTGCTGCTTACGTGCGTTTTCTTTCAGTAGCAAAAGTCTCACTGGTGCTGTTACATCTACAGGGCAGCAATCATGGTTTGTTTGGAAACAGCACAGCACAATCGAGAGGTCTGCACACCCCAGTGCAGCCACTGAGTTCTTCTCCTAGTCTCCGGGCGCAAGTGCCTCCCCAGTTTATCTCCCCCCAGGTAAGCAATGCTACACTTCAACAGTTCAGAGTTAAAAACCATTCTGATAGTTACGAGCTGATCACTGACTGGTTTTGTATGTATAAAATAAATGGTAGTTACTAGCCTAAAACATGGGATATTGAGTACCAAATTTCAAATTGCCACAAGAGTTTATCAAATGTTTTTTTCTTACTGTGTCAAACATACAAAGTAGGGCCCAGCAGGATGGCTCAGTGGTCTAAAGCGCCTGCTTACAAAAGCTTAGGAGGCTTCAGGGACCGCGGTTCGATCCCCAGCACCACATGCTGTGCCAGCCCTGCCCTGAGGGCAGGCTGAGCCGGCCATAAAAATAAATAAATAAACAAACAAAAGTTCTGAAATAAGAAAAAATAAAATAAAATAAATTTTAAAAAAAAAACATACAAAGTAGATGTTTTGTATGAAAACATTATGATTATATTTCTTTTATCCAGATTATTTTACTAATACTGTATGATTTTGGATTTTTAAATTACGTATCATGGGGCCCGGTGGGATGGCTCAGTGGTCTAAAGAGCCTGCTTGGGGAAGCTTAGGCAGCTTCAGGGACCACGGTTCAATCCCCGGCACCACATGCTGCGCCAGCCCTACCTTCGGGGTGGGTTGAGCCGGCCATAAAAATGAGTGAATAAACAAACAAAGGTTCTGAAACAAGAAAAAAAATAATAAATAAAACAAAAAATTCTTTTTAAAAAATAAATTACGTATCATCAGAATTACTGTATAATTGTTGATATGACACCACCTAGAATTTGGTTGTTCTTGAGAATTCACCTACACATATCCAGGAAAATTAACAGATTGTGGATTATTCCCAAATTTTGAGGAGTGTTATGGTTAAAAACCAAAAAAACCTAGATGTTCTGGAAGGAATTCTAGAGCTAATGAAGAGGTAGAGTCTTGTAGCTGAAGTGTGTAGGACACAGTCCTGTGGATACCACAGGACTCCTTTAGTTCTGTTTCTTAATAGGTATGTCATTTGGTTTTCCTGGGGATGGGGATGGGGATGAGAGATGTGTATCTGTCTCCTACCTATTCTTCTCATAACAGAATAATAGCAGAGTATAGTAAATGTCATATAGAAACATTTAATAGAGTTTGAGGAATTGGGTGAAGCTTCACACTAGCAGTAACAGTAAACTGGATCATGAAGAATTAGTTTTTAGGCACCATGAGATTAAAGAGGACTTCCAAGTAGCAGGAGCCTTTTGTGCAAGGGGCAGAGATCCCCAAAAGACATGGCATGTTTAGGGAACTGAAGTTACTTTAAATATTTTGAGCTGGTTGAAGTGTATGCATGCTATCCAGGCTGGAATAGGAAGGATCTTGACTGAGTTTGGGACCACATTTATGAAAACTTTGTCTTCCTCACTTAGGAGTTTTGGTGTTGCCCTGCTGGTCAACCCATGTCAACCTGGTTTGTCATCATTACCTGAGTTTCTACTTAACAGGCTCCCTGAGACTAATGAGACAGAATCTAGGACTTTGGAGCTTGGGCCCAGGTGATCTTTATGACCTTTTGATACCAAGGATAGAACTCAGGACCTTATACTTACCAGGCGAGCACATATGCCACTGAGCTATCTGTCTGGTTCTCAGGTGATATTTATGTACACCCTAACCTTTGACTGCTGTATATAAGGTATTGTTGAGCAAGAATTTTTTAGTTGAATAGTAATTTAAGCAAATACCTGATTTGGGTTAGAAAGATGACACTGGCAGTAAAGGATGTGTTTGAATGGTGAAATTTCCAGAGCAGAGAAACACAGTGCAAGGTTAGCACAGGAGTGTAACTATGTCACAGGGAATTTAGACCCTCTTAGGAAAGACTCCTCCTGTCTTTGTGTCACAGGATACGGTCCTATTTCCAGTCTCTTCTTGCTCAGTGTGTCAGCAATATTGGCACAGCCGATCATTTCCTCTTAAAATACTCACCTCATTTGGGTTTCAGGTACCACCTGTGTTGGTTTTCTATACTGGTTCTCTGTCTACCTCTCTGTTTATCTCCATTGTTTAAGTGCCTCTTAACTTTCCCAACATTTAATCAAGTGCCTGATCGTGAACATTTCTGCTTACTATTTGTACTCACCACCAGGTGCACATTCATTCCATCAATAAATCCTCCTTTCAGGACTTTATCTAGACTCTGACCATTGCTTACCACCTCCTCTAATACAGCACCTGGCCAGGTCACCACCATTCCTCTCCTAGATTGTTGCGGGGACCTTTTGCCTGCCTTGCCCTGCTTCATTCAGGATGATCTTCTAAAGCCCCACTGTACCCTGTGGTAACTGTTACCTATGTGAGCACTGGAAATGTGGTTGGTGGGCTGGAAAAACTGAATTTTTTTTATTTGATTTGATTTTAATTAACTCTCATAAATACACTAGTTAGTAGCTATCTCAGCATTACCAAAAGCTCTGTCTAAAACAAAGTAGATCATATAATCCCTTTTCTGAAAATCTCCTGAGGGCTTGTTCTCTCACTACACATGTAGTGTCAGTTCCCAAGTCTCTGAGGTTCTTGGTGACACGCTTCTCTAGTACCTGTTGTAAGTCTCCCATGCGTTCCTGTCTTTTCAGCCGCCTGGCCCCAGCATACTAAGCATATGCTGAAATGCTCTTTTCATAGATTGTCACTCAGCTTAGGATCTCTTCTTCAACACTGCTTTATCAGACAAGCTTTCCCAGGCCAAGTTATAGGCCATTCACTATCACCACATCACTCCCTATCCTCTTACCCTCCAGTAGTTTGCTTTCTTCGGTCTTTCCAACCCTTCCCCCTAGGAGTGTATCACACCTTCCATGGCAGGGACTGGTCTACTTTGTTTACTCCTAGAGCATAAGCATGTCCAGCTGTACTTCGCACATATTTTGAGCTTAGTGATTATATCATCAGGTCATGGGACACTCCATATTAGACTGGTTTCCGAAGTGGCATAATTAGAAAAGCACAGTTAGCTTTGACTAAAGATTGGATGCTGTAGATGGAACCAAGGTATTGGCTCTACTTAAGGGAAGTAGGGCTGGCCAGGTAGTTCAGTGAACCAAATGCCCATTTAGGCAAATGCATGGACTGGGGTTCAATCCTAGCACCACATGCTGCACTGGCCCTGCCCCCAGGAGTACACAGCTAGCCACTGAAACTCAGCATGGTAGCACACACCCATAATCCCAGTGCTGGGGAGGCTAAAAACAGGAAGATCACTGTGAGTCCAAGTTGCTTAGTGAGACTCAATATCAAATACATTAAAAAATAAATGAAAGAAAAAGAAAAATACAAGCTGGATATAGCATTGCATGCTTATAAGGTTAGCAGTCTTTAGAGGCTGAGGTAGGAGCACCACAAGTTCATATCCAAACTGAGCAGCTTTGCCCAGGTAAAATCCTGTCTCAAAATAAAATATACTTTAAAAGAGGTGAGGGTGTAGCTTAGTGTTGAGGTCCCAGGTTTTGCCTCAAGTACCACAAAAAAAAAAAAAAAAATTGTCCACACAAATTTTTGAAATTTATTTAGCCAGACAAGGTTAACAATTTTTTTCTTTCAGATGTTTTTCTTTGAATTTATTTTCTAAGCTAAGACCCGGAAAATATCATTTCTGAGTCAGCATACATGAATTAACTTACTTACTATCTATCTATCTATCTATCTCTATCTATCTATCTATCTATCTATCTATCTATTTATTTATTTTGTGGTACAAGGGATTGAACTCAGGACCTTGCACTTACTAGGCAAACACTTATTCCACTGAGCAATCTTCTTGGCCCCATGAACATTCTTTAAGATGTCTGACAAGCATCAAAATTTTCATTCAAAAAAATTTTTTCTTTTTCATTCAAAATAATCAGTTTATAGGGGAAGTCACTGATCAATGTAAGCATAAACGAGATGCTGAAACCCATCTTTAAGATTTGTCTAAGGGGCCAGGTGTGTTGGCACCTTGGGAGACAGAGGTAAGAGGATCATTGCAAGTTCAAGACAAGCCTGGGCTACGAAGTTAGCTGAAGGCCAGGCTGAACTACCTAGTGAAACCCTATCTCAAAAAAAGATTTGTCAGAGGAATGGGGATGAGGTTTGCTCAGTGGCTTCGGCTCCCCTGGTTAGCCAAGCCCTGGGTTCTCTGGGGGTGGGGGAGCTTGTGGTTTGTACTGTTGCCTTTTTCTTTCAGTGGCTGAAATATTCAGAAAGCAAAATTTTGTAGCAGGCTATTTTGTCCTGCCTTTAACATCCTGTTTTACACCTGTAGTGTTTGTTCCCTGCCATACTAATTACAACAAGATCTTCAGTCTCTTCCGCCCAGCTGGGGTTGAAGTGCTTTTGCAGACCTGCACTTCACTCTCTGTACAGTCCTGGTTTGAGCAGCTGTTTGCCAGGAAAGCAGCAGCGCTTCTCAACAGTCCTTTTGTAATTCTTTGAGAGAGAAGGAAGAATCTGCAGAGGCAGAAGCTGAGCAAGGCTGGGCAGGAATTCCTTCTAAGCATAACTTCCATGGTTTCTGTGATCCTAATGTTATGGAACCTGTGAGATGATGCCATGTGTTAGCACTCCCTGCTTTTTTAGTCTTCCCGTGCTTTTTTAAATCTTTATATCTTTAACAGTTGTTTCATTTTGCTTTTTTTGTACTTACAGAAATCATACAGTGTATAGCCCCTGTCCCCCCTTTATTTTTTACTTTGCTTTTCTAAGATTTACCCAAATTACTTTGGATATTTGTGGGTTTTTTTGTCTTTTTGAAACAGGGTCTCACCATCCATTTCATTTAGGCTGTCCTTGAACTCACCTTTGTAGCCTAGGCTAGTCTCAAACTCACACCAGTTCTGCCTCAGCCTCCCAATTGCCGGGATTACAGGGATGCACCACCACACCTGACTCTTGTGGTTTTTATAGAACTACATTGTGGGATTATAATTTACTTAGCTTTTCTGTTCTTGAATGTATAGACTTTCTAGGTGTTTACTGTTTGTTTATTCATAGCAATACTCAATATCACTATATGTATCCTTCTGGTTGTCTCCTGTTATATAATTCTGTGTCTTTTGTGTAAATACTATAAGTAGTAGGAAGGAATACAGAGTACTGTGCTCTTGGCAAGGAATAGCATCTGGCTCCCTACCTGGAGAGGATGACTGTGACGAGGGTTCTTCATTTGTTTAGTAGAGCTAGTAAAACAGAGCAAAAGGAGAGAAATGAAAGCTTAGACAATGGCTATATATTTTGGATGCCAGCAGGTCAGAAAATAAAACAAGCAGAGAAGAGCTCTTGTGAATCACAGAGGAAAACTTTGGAAAGGGATTTGGAAACAGTGCTGATGAGGCAAAGCAGCACTGCCCAAGTGAAGGATAACACAGCTACATAATGTAATTTTTTAAACTTTAATAGCCACTTTAGAAAGGTAGAGAGAAAGTAGTGTAATGAATTGTGATGATGTATTCTTATATTCTCAGGGTTGGGTATATAGGTCAGGAATACAGCCAGCGGCATAGCACTGTGGAGGCCCTCAGTTTGATCCCAGTGGACTCTCTCTATGAGAGAAAAGAGAGTTTTCTTTAACAGTATACCTACAGTGTCATTTTCACATGTAAGTCAATGCTGAGCACAATGATTGAAATTTTTCCTGCTTAGGCAGAGCACAGTGGTTGGGATTCGATCCCCAGCAAGCCATGCCAGCCCCACCTGTGGGGCACACTGAAACAAGGATTGAGACTGGGCATGGTGACGTGCACCTGTAATCCTAGCACTTTGGGAGGCTGAAAACAGGAGGATCACTGTGAGTCTGATCTGTGTAGTAAGACCGTGAACATCCTATAGACCCTGTTCTAAATACAGACAAGAAAAAAGGAAGAAAGAAATTTTTATTTTCCTTTGAAAAAAAAAAAAAGCTTCTGAAATCTAAAGTATGTATACACTTGGAGCACACCTCACTGTGCATTAGCTATATTTCACATGCTCAATACTGTGAGGTCCTAATTTAGGAACAGTTCCATTTTAGGAAAATGTCTATAATTCAGATAAATTCATAATTCCACAAAATGAGCCTTATGTGATACACCTATGAGAGTTGTCAGCTCAAATGTGGTAAGCTGGGAACATACTGTAGCCACATGAGGCTTAGCAGTTAACTTATGGGGCAGCATACCCTAGAGAGTAAGAAGTTGCTGTGTTAGGACCAGCCAAATAGGCACAGATTAAAGCACCTGCTTAGGCAGATGCAGGGGCTGGGGGTTTGATCCCCAGGCCTGCCATGCCAGCACCACCCTCTAGGGTGCACTGAGATGGTGATTGAGACTGGGCATGGTTGTGTACACCTATAATCCCAGAGTTTGGGAAGTTGTGAACAGTAGGATCACTGTGAGTCCAATCTACATAGTGAGACCCTGTAGGCCCTGTACTAAATACATAAAAATACAAGTTACTACATTAGTTTCATAGAGCTGCCATAAGAAATTACACAAGTAGGCTGGTGAGATAGCTTAGTGGACTATGCTTAGGCAAGCATAGGGACTGGAATTTAATCTCCCACACCACATGCTGCCTTGGTCCCACCTCTGGGAATGCTGAATGGGCAATAGACTGGGAGTGCTGGCCCATGCCTATAATCCCAGTGCTGGGGAAGCTAGAAACAGGAAGATCACTGTGAGTCCAAGCTGCATAGTGAGACCCTATACCTAATACATTTTTAAAAAAGAGGAAAAAAAGCAAATTACATGAGCTATGTGCCTTAAAACAACAGAAATTGATCCAGATATGGTAACACATACCTGTAATTCCTGCACTTCAGGAGACTGAGGCAGAAAGATTGAAATTTAGTGAGACAAAATAAAAAAGCACTGAGGTGTAGCTTAGTGAAGAAAGCCTTGGGTTTATAAATTACCACTGCTGAGGAAAATAAAAGATTATTTTCTCACACTTCTGACATGCAAGGATGAACATATATAAGAGGTGTGCTGGAAGTTAGAACACAGAATAATCCCAAGCTTGCAAAAACAAGTATGCAGATTGAAAGAACATGTAGAGTTTGGTTTGGTGAAATTTGGTGATTGAGAAAGGAGTCCTTGCCTAAATTAATAGTATAATGCTCACAGATTATTGTAAAATAGAAGTCACATTTTATTGCTTTTTTTCTATTTGTTGATCTTGGGTTTCACTGTGCAGCTTAGACTCACAGCATAGTGTTCCTCCTATCAGCCTCCCCTACACTGGAATTACAAGTGTGTGCCACATGTAGTTTCGGTGCCAGCCTAGTGTGGGGGCCTGCATAGCATGCAGTACCTGAGATTGAACCTGGGTCCTTGTGCTTGCCAGGCAGGAACTTAGACCATTGAGCTATCTCCCTAGCCCCTGATTTGTTCTGTATCTCAAAGCATTTACTTTGAGTAATCACTGAAGTTCTCAAGGTGAATTGGCTGCTGCAGCACCTGCTTTCTTACATTTCTGTGGTGTTCCCTCACAGAATCCATGCTTAAATCTGCTGCACACAATTTTTAGGTACCTCATTTGCCCATTTCTGGTGATATTTCGCCTTTTAGCCTTACACTCCAGTTACATGTTCTCTGGCACTTGGCAGAGCAGCCACATTTGCCACATATCAACTGAAGATCACCTTAGAGCCACAGTGGCAATTCGTGTATGTCTTGTTACAACACTCTCCATGTAGACATGAGTCTAACCTAGATTTTCAAAAATATTGCGCATGACCACACAATTTATGTCAGTTATCAATAAGCATAGTTTACTACCAGGTTTTAACTTAACTCATTTCCTTCATTGATTGGTTAAAAGTATTGGATTATGAGAACAATATACTTGTTAAACCTATGCTTTAGTAGACCATTGGATATGCTCTTTGTTTTGGAAAATACAAGTTAAATGCTAAACAGTTGTGTAGTAATGCAAAATTGTTGTATGATGGACTGTTTAAAGGCTGATACAGGGGCTTGGCGGGACGGCTCAGTGGTCTAAAGCACCTGCTTGGGAAAGCTTGGGCGGCTTCAGGGACCGTGGTTCGATCCCCTGCACCACATGCTGCGCCAGCCCTGCCCTCGGAGCAGGCTGAGCCAGCCATAAAAATGAGTGAATAAGCAAACACAGGTTCTGAAACAAGGAAAAAAAAAGGCTGATACAGTTCCAGATGAAAGGGAGTTTTTAGTGTTAGTGTCGTACTACCAGATTTATCCTGAGCACTGCCAAAGATTCACTTTCCCATGGATGACCAAGTGGGGAAACACAGACTTGGAATAAGTGGAATAACAGTAGAGAGAAGAACTTGGTGGAGTGACTGTTAGGTTAAAATATAATAGAAGTTCATTTGTTTAATGGATTTTTGGAGCATCTGCTGTTTGTCATGCACATAAAACTGAATAGAAGGTCCTGAAGCTGAATCAAGATATAAATTAATAAAAAATAAAGCCAGCCGCATGCGTTAAATATTAAATAATACTTTGGAGGAACAAAACATTTTAAAACATCATAGATTTTCATTGACATTGTGCTTCATGTTTGAATTGGGAGTTAGGATGTGATCACCCGAGAAACCAAGATCACAGGCAACATTAATAGGTGCTTCTTTGAAAAGGATGGTTAGAATTGATCCAGTCTGCTTGGTGTGAAACTTGCCCTGGAAAATGGCTTTATGCTCTGGGCTCCTCATTGAGAAACCAAGGGGGGCGGGGGATGGTCATGTTTAACCAAGATAAAAGGCAAAGAACTGTAACCCTTGTATCTCCAGATATTTGAAAAACCATATAGCATAGCATGACCATTTACAGAGTATTTTTTTCTTCTCTTCTCTTCTCTTCTCTTCTCTTCTCTTCTCTTCTCTTCTCTTCTCTTCTCTTCTCTTTCTTCTCTTCTCTTCTCTTCTCTTCTCTTCTCTTCTCTTCTCTTCTCTTCTCTTCTTCTTTTCTTTTTTGAGGGACCAGAGTTCAAACTCATGGCCTTCCACTTGGCAAGCAGGCACTTGTGCCACAGAGCTATCTCCCCAGCCCCTACAGAGTACATTTCTAAGCACTTGACAGGTAGACTCAAAATCGTCAATCCACTGACTTAGTTACTCCTCTTTTGGATATAAAGCATATGAGGCTCAGAAAGGTTGAGTAAATCATATGTTCTAAGGCCCCCAGCTTAGAAATAAGAGCTGGAACACATGACCAGGCAAGCTCCCTCTAGCAACACACTCATTTAAGGTTTGGCTTAGTTAAGGTGTTTTTGAGACATGATCATGGCCTTCACTCTGGGCTCAAGAAATCTATCAATCTCCTAAGTATCTGGGACTATAGGCAGGCCCCACCATGGCATGGCCAATGTTGTATTTTAACTCTGCTGCTTGTCCTATGAGGAAGTATTACGTTTATTGTCCATGGCCTAGATGACCAGTGGGTTACATGAACAGAAAGTGTAGAATTATTTTCTACAAAGCTTGCTTAAGATATCTTAGCTAAATGGTACAAAGATGGGAAGGAGTCCCATCTGTTGTCACCAGCACTCCTAGTAGCTCAGCCCAGTTCACTCCTAAAAAAACAGGGAAAAGGAACTACCTGGGCTGTCTGACCTACAGGGGCTTTCCATTAGCTCTCTGTAACTCTGTATTTGTTATAAGAAGTCATGAGTTGTAACTCTACTGTGTCTTTCTTAGGAGTTAATATATATATATTGTGCTTATTTGTATAACAAATACTTTCTTGCAAGCATATGTTCACTTTGTGCAATTTGGTATGCTTTGTTTCATGGTGCATTTCCAGTAATAATTTTTCAGACAAAAGCTCTATTGTCATCAGATCTTTTTTTCTTGACAATAATTTCCTGTTGTAAAATTCATTTTTATTGAAGAAAATTGGAAAAGTCTGGGAAGAAAATTAAAAACTATTTATGTTACTGCTCAGAGATAATCACTTTTAACACTTTGATGATATTCCTTCACCTATTTTTCAGATGGGCTGGCCGCGATGGCACAGCGTATAATCTTAGCACTCAGGAGGCTGAGACAGAAGGATCATTGAGAGTTCAAGGCCAGCTTAGACTACATAGCGAGACCCTGTCTCAAAACATTTTTTTTTTAGTTCAAGAGGAAAAAATGGTAGTTCTTTCTTAAGATTATTTTTCACAGAAGTTTTATTTTGGAATTCTGAGAATTTCCCTCCCCTTTTTTGGCTAGGTTTCTGCCTCAATGCTCAAGCAGTTTCCCAACAGTGGCCTGAATCCAGGTCTTTTCAATGTGGGGCCCCAGTTATCTCCTCAACAGATTGCCATGCTGAGCCAGCTTCCACAGATTCCCCAGTTTCAGTTGGTAAGTAATGATTTTCCTCCGGTAGCTCGCAAAATGTTATGTGCTCTTTTCTTTTCCCTTTAGCTTTTGTTTCTTTTACATATCTTAGTCACTTATGTTTGAAGGACATTAATTGAAATTTTTGTGCCAACCGTTGAATGTGTGTAAGAGTTGAAATACCAGCTCAACTAGAGGTAAACATAACCCATTGACCAGAAACTTGGCAGTGTTTCTCTTATTGGTGCTTTTGACTCAGTTATTTGCATTCGAACCTACAAATGCTTTCTGTGTCTCAAGCAGCCGGTCTTAGGAAGTGTTGGTCCCCTCTTCTTACTTGCTTTGTAGGCATGTCAGCTTCTCCTGCAGCAGCAGCAGCAACAGCAGCAGCAGTTACTCCAAAACCAGAGAAAGCTTTCGCAAGCAGTGCGCCAGCAGCAAGAGCAACAGGTATGTGGAGAGGAAAGGCTCCCCAGCACTCTTCATGTGTGGATGTGGTTTAGTGGGAGAGCTCATGTCTTGGCTCCACTTCTGATACCCAAAAGGGGTCCTGTGCAGCCTTCTCTAGTGAGGTTCAGGCTGTTGGCTGATTGTCCTCTTCTGGGCCCCTCTCTGATCTGGCAGTTGGCTCGAATGGTGAGTGCTCTGCAGCAGCAGCAGCAACAACAGCAGCAGCAGCAGCAGCGACAGACAAGCATGAAGCACTCACCATCCCATCCTGTTGGGCCCAAGCCACATCTGGACAACATGGTACCCAACGCACTGAATGTGGGGCTCCCAGACCTCCAGGCCAAAGGGCCAATCCCTGGATATGGTTCTGGTATGTTGTTTGTAATCAAAATTACCGTCTTAAAAACTTGCTTGTATTAGCATATGGTATGAGTAGATCCACATTGCCCAACATTTCAACAGTAGCCATACAAGGCAGATGAATATTCTTATCCCTGTTTTACACAGGAAATTAAGTTGTCTGAGACTCTTTAGTTTCAGTGATTTTCCCAAGCTTGTACTATACAGTTAGTAATTAGCAGATACTGACTCCAAAGTAGCCTTCTGCTACTGTATGTGTATGAAGGATAGACTAATTCCTTCCATTGTTTTTTGAGGGGAGACTGAGCCCACTTAGCTACACCACCAACCACTGTTCGAGGTTTGAGTTTTTTGTTTTGTTTTTTGCCTTTTGGCTGATTGGTTGGATGGTTTGTGTTGTGTTTTGTTTTGTTTTGTTTTGTTTGTGTGAAAAAAGGTGTTGCTGAGCAGTTCACACTGGCCTTGAGCTTTCTGTGTAGCCCTGGCTGGCCTTGAGGGAATCCTGCTTCTGTCTTCCAAGTGCAATTAAAGGTACATGTCATTACACCTGGCTGTGACCCCACACTTTTCCTTTTGTGAGTCCCATAACAGAGACCTCATGGTGAAGGGAGTGTCCAGACCTCAGCTTCCTTCTACTAACTAGCCTCTTAAAAATAATTGCCGGGGCTCGGCAGGATGGCTTAGTGGCCTAAAGCGCCTGCTTAGGAAAGCTTAGGCGGCTGCAGGGACTGTGGTTCGATCCCCGGCACCACACACTGCGCCAGGCCTGCCCTCAGGGCAGGCTGAGCTGGCCATAAAAATAAATAAATAAACAAACAAAAGTTCTGAAACAAGAATAAAAATAAAAAATAATTGCCTGTGAGCTGGGCATTGTGTTGCAGTCCTGTAACCCCAGCATTTTGTGAGGCTGAGGCAGGATTGTGAAGTTGAAGAACCCAGACTGGTAACTTAACAACTTAGTGCCTGTCTCAGAGTTTAAAAGAAGGGGTGGGAATGTATCTCATTGTGAAGACCCTAGGTTCAACCCCAGGGCCAAACAGAACTCAGACGAGGCTTTTTGGGGTCAGAGGTATGACGCAGTGGTAGAACACTTAACTAAAATCATTAAGCACCATAAACAAAAATAGCCTTTTTTTCCACCAGATGTAGAACGGCAAGCTTTTTGTGTATGGCTCCTCTTTCCACTGTTGACCCATCTGGGTGGCCAGAGTGAGTACCAAGGCTAGAGGAGCCTCCCATAATGACTCAGAAGAATGGGGAACACAAGATTCCAAAGCCTCCCCCCAGCCTGTCCCATGACTACCCTCAGAACTAGCTAGGGATTGGATCCAAGGGCCTGCTACCGTCAAGCTACATTCCCAGCCCTTTTTTATTTTTGAGACAAGATTTTGCTAAGTGGTCCAGGTAGAACATGAACTTTCAACCTTCCTGCCTTAGCTTCCCTCAGTGCTGCAAGCACAGGTGTGTGCCACCACACCCAGGTTCACCTTAACCTTCTTAATCAGATTTTCTGTTACAGACCAAGCCTGATGAGGGAACATGGGTACTTCAGCACTTGTGAGTTCTGAACTTAGGCACACCATGTAATAAGCAGAGCAGCTTGCCTCTCTGTCAGTGTGCAGTAGGGCTCAGGTGTAGCTCCGAGGTAGAGAAGTTAACATAGCATGTGTGGAGTCCTGGGTTCAGTCTCTGAACCACATGTACACCCCACATGCAAGCATTCTCAAGGTTGATCGGTGAAAAAGCCTCTGAATCAGAGGTGGCTTTTTCACATCTTTAAGAACATTCTTCTCGCCTTTTAGACAATCATCCCAAGGGTGTATCACTAGGAGGGGAAAAAATGCCCATCCATAACTGCAGCAAGTAGTTTAATGATGGTGATTCCTAAAGACACTGGTTGATGATGTGCCCCCATGCCAAGCAACCACTCTGCCACTAAGCACTCAGCCCCAGCCCCCAAGATTCACTCTTTCCTTTTCCCTTTCTCCTTTCCTTTCCTTTCCTTTCCTTTCCTTTCCTTTCCTTTCCTTTCCTTTCCTTTCCTTTCCTTTCCTTTCCTTTCCTTTCCTTTCCTTTCCTTTCCTTTCCTTTC
>PVJA010033646.1:0-13950 GCA_004027025.1 Myocastor coypus | reverse complement strand
TGAAACTTCATTTTGAAGCACTTAAAATCACTAAAGTAGCATAGATCTTACATAGCATGGGACTATTAGAGGAAATAGATAATTCTAAATAAATGTGGTCTGTCTTTGTTGAGTTTGTAGGTCAGCAGAATTTTTTAAAGCACCTCCATATGCTTTTCCTCAGTCTTCTGTCTCTGATTTCCCCTCTATTGATACAAAGAACTTGTTACTGATGCTAAATACAAGGTAATAGAAACCCAGAAATACCATTGTGTGTCTGTGTGTGTATGTCCGTATGTAGGTGACAGACATAAAGACAGAGGGAGAAAGGGAGAGAAAATGAGGGAGAGAGCGAGAGTGCACCTGCTATATATTGTGGGCAGATAATAGTTAAGATGTTCCTAATGGGACCCTGATTTGTGTTGCTGCTGGGTGGCTCTGAACTAGGCTGTGCACTGCTGGGTGATACATGTAGTACTGGTACTTGTGTGGCCATAGCATTAGGCAGCCTAGAACAGGCCCATCAGGGTGTACCACCTGTGATTCATGCCTGATGAGACAGACATGCATGTACTACCAATGATTTAAGCTGGCAGAAATGAGTTAAACCATCCATTTTGACATGTCATTATTTAAAACATTAGTGAGTTGCTTTGTTCTTAGTTAAGTTCTTCCATGACTAGTTGTTGTTGTTGTTGTTGCAGTACAGTGGATTGAACATAGGACCTTGCACTTGCCAGGCAGGTGCTTATGCTGCTGAGCTACATCCCTGGCCCTGTAGGAGACCCTCCTAGGTTTTTTTTGTTTTTGTTTTTGTTTTTTTTGTCTTTTTGAGACAGGGTCTCGCTATGCAGTTCAGGCTGGCCTTGAGCTCACTTTTGTAGCCCAGGCTGGTCTCGAACTCACACCAATCCTCCTGCCTCAGCCTCCCGAGTTCTGGGATTACAGGCGTGAGCCACCACGCCCGGCCCCTCCTAGATTTTGATCCAAGAAGTCAGTAATTTGGAATTTGTAATTTGGAATTCCAAAGTTACGTTATTGGAATCTCACCAAGGTAATTCCAGTCTACCACTTCCCATGCAACCCATTGCGAAAAGACACTAAAACATACTTATAATTATTGGGGCTCTAAGTCCAGCCACAAAGATGTTCCCTGGAACAAAAGAGAACGATCCAGGGCCTCACTTGGTTTTATTCAATGGAGAAGTGGCTTGAGGAAGAGTGCTGAGAATTGTGGGAGGTAGGTGAGTACTGCGAGCTGAGCTAGGTTGGAGGCCTACATTTACCTCTGCCTTATGCAGAGAGAGTAATCTGCATGATGTTATTCAGATAGTATCTAATGTTTTGGGTACTCTGGCACTTCAGCTTTGATGTAATCTCTCAAGCCCCAGGAAGTCAGAGCCTCTGTCTCCAGTCTCATTCCCAACTAGCAGTGCAGACCATCAGCTCTTCATCCTGTCTGGACCTGGCTCACATTAAGGAGCAGCAGGTGTAGGTTACCAGGGGAACACACATGCCACCTTCAAAGACTATCACTAATACTTCAGCTAGACCAGTATACATTGCTTAAGGCCAATTGAAAGGATAAACAGAAGGCCTAGCCATCTCTGTACATATCAATACAAGGAAATAGGGTCAGGCTTAGTCAAAATAGAAACAGTCACTCTTCCTTCAAGGAGAGCTGGTCAGGCGGTCCTCCACATGGTCCATCTTCCATGACTGTTGAATGTGTTGCAACTTTTGACACTTTATGTTTCACAAGCAAGGACTGCATCCTCAATTCTGGTCTTTTCTGAAAAATACAGTATATGTGTGGATGGTTAGTGGCCTGTTCATCTTACAGAATGATAACAGTAGTATTTTACTTTTTGCTTTGTTTTGTTTGTTTTTTTGGTGGTGCTGGGGATTGAACTCATAACCTTATTACACTTGCCAGGCAGGTGCTTATTCTACTGAGCTATCTTCCAGGCCCAGTATTTTACTGCTTTACCTATTTATTTTCATCTTTCTTAATCAGGGTCTTTCTATGCAGTTTCAACTGGTCTTGAACCAGCTTACTTTATAGCCTAGACTGGCCTTGAACTTGCAGCAATCCTCCTGCTTCAGCCTCCTGAGTGCTGGCATTGCAGGTGTGCATCACCACACACTATACAGTGGTATTTTAGCATGTACAATATTAGTGCAGTCTTAGCTTGGTTAGTTTAAGAGATTTTCATCTTTAGAATGATTGATTCATAGTGGCATGTCACTTTTTCAATAGTACAGAAATTTCTCTGCTGTTAAAATGCATCCATCTGACTCTTATTTGTGTAATTTCAGTTTTGGGAAGCAGCCTACTTTCACTATCTTGTTGTAGGAAGTTCTTGTATAAATTCTGCTGGAATCTGCTTTCCTCACCTCCACTGTCCTAAGCTGTGTTGTTTGAAACAAAGTAAAAGTAACCTAATTTCTCTTAAAGTCATAGTCTTCAAAGCAGAAATCATTTCATTAGCCATTAGTCATTTGCATGAAAACATATGCTTATTGGCTTTGTTTTGGGTGTGTTTTAGCTGCTCATCAATATATGGAACGGGGCCCGGCGGAATGGCTCAGTGGTCTAAAGCGCCTGCTTGGGAAGGCTTGGGCGGCTTTGGGGACCGCGGTTTGATCCCTGGGCACCACATGCTGTGCCAGTCCTGCCCTCGGGGCAGGCTGAGCCGGCCATAAAAATGAATGAATAAATAAATAACGGTTCTGAAATAATAAAGAAAGAAATCTTTTTAAAAAATATACAGAATGGCTTTAAGGCACACAAAACAACATACTATATAAAAGTACCTGTTAAAAGCTAGAGAAAAAAAAATAATAAATAAAATAAAATAAAAGCTAGAGAGTAGCTCTGAGCCTGTCACACCTGTCCAGTCCTCTGCAGTGTGTCAGGGACATAACACTGTTTGACTATTATTTTTTAGACACTTTGTCTCATACTAATGCACAAAAAAGGATTAGCCAACATTTCAGGTTTTTGTAGTGTGTATTGAATGACATTGGTAGTATGACTTCAGGTTTCATTTGCTTTTTAGACATGTTTCTAAATTAGGAAATACTAAATTTCTTTTATCTTTTTTATAGATGAAGTAAAGAAGATATTAGATAAGTTTTATAAGAGGAAAGAAATTCAGAAACTGGGTGCCGATTGTGGATTAGATGGTAAGACCAATAACATCTTTCTAGATTTTTTGAATTACTTTCCTTTTTTTTTAGTTTTGTTTTTCTGTATTTTTTTAGGGAAGGGTCTACAGGGTGTTCAGGGTTTCTGTACTAGATTGGACTTGTAGTCATCTGCCTGTTTACAGCCTCCCAAGAGCTGGGACTCCAGGTGTGCGCCACCACACCCAGTATCAGTTGTTGTTTTAGTGTCCCCAGAGCAAGGCCAGCATGGCAGGCCCAGGATTGAAGAGTACAGCTCTGTCAGTATTTTGTGGGATTTTGTGTGGCTTGGAGATGGGTTTCTGCCTTCTGCTTTTTGGCGGGAGGCCGACCAGGCTCACCACCGCTGAGGCAGACTGTGGGCAGGAGCTGCGTGTTCAGCCTCCCATCGTGTTGTGCTAGGAGTTCAGTTTTAGCCCCAAACTCAATGATCCAGCTGTCCGGGATTATTGCAATGCTAATAATTATAACCAAGCTTGGTGACACACAATTGTAATCCCAGCACTTGGGAGGCAGAAGCAGAAGGATCATTCTGAGTTTGAGCCTGGCCTGGACTACAAAGTGAGCTTAAGGCCAGCCTGAGCTGCATAGCAAGGCCCTATCTCAAAAAAAAAAAAAAAAAAAAAAAGAAGAACAAGTAATAATACTAATACAGGGAGCTGGGGAGATGGCTCTGAGACACAAGTGCCTGCTGGGCAAGTGCAAGGTCGTGAGTTTGAACCCCGGTCCATAAATAAATAAATAAATAAATAAAACTAATACATGTTGAGTTTGTTGTAGTCTGTATGTGTGCTTTTAAATCGAAAACTGAAAACTAGGCTTTATGTGTTTTTGCTTTTGTTTTCCACAGCTCGTCTCTTTCACCAAGCTTTCATCAGCTTTAGGAATTATATTATGCAATCTCATTCCCTGGATGTGGATGTTCACATTATTTTGAATGACATTTGCTTCAATGCAGGCAAGTATTTAGGTCATTTAAAAAAATCCTACAGGCTATATTTGCTGTTTTGTTTGTTTTGTTTTTCCAGTGGGGCTTGTTTTAGACAAGGTCCTGGTAAGGTTCTCTGTAATAGCTTGCTACTTGCATATGAAGCCTTCTAGATCATTTGCCTTCAATTGGGTTCTTCATGAAGTTGGAGATGGGTTTCTGCCTTTTGCTTTTCGGCGGGAGGCTGACCAAACTCACCACTGCTGAGGCAGACTGTGGACAGGAGCTGCGTGTTCAGCCTCCCATCGTGTTGTGCTAGGAGTTCAGTTTTAGCCCCAAACTCAATGATCCAGCTGTCCGGGATTATTGCAGGACACATATGGCTTAACTGTGTGTTGGTAGTATATGCCTGTAATCCCAGTACTGGGGAGGCTGAGGCATACAGATAGCAAGCTGGAGGCCAGCCTGGGTTATATATCCAGGCTCTGTCTTAGAACACAAACCAAAACCAACTAGTAGACCTTGTTCAAGACTAGGCCTTGTTCAACAAACTAGGCCTTTCCATTGTATGTTAAAATAGGCCAGATGAAATAACAGAATTGGTGCATGGTATATTCTGTTTCTATCACAGGCTTCTTTCTCCTTTATATCAGAATAAAGCTCTTTTTATACAAGAAAGAAAGATCATCACCTTATTCCCATGGGTAGTTTGGCTTTGGTTATAATTTTTGATTTGTTTGACTTTTAGACCTTTACATTGTGCCAGACACTGAGGGAGCACCGAAGGAACTCCGTAATTATAGATACAGAGCAGAATGGGATGTACTAACTCTCCCATCAGAGTCACTGAGGTGTGGAGGATTCTTGCTGAGAAGTCAGTACACTTTCGTGTGCTGTTTCTTGGTGAACTTTACATCCAACCAGGCATATAGCTTAGTGGTAGCAAGTTTGCTTAGTACATACAAGGTCCTAGATTTGATTCTCAGCACCAAAGTTTTTAAAAGTTTACAGTTTCATCTGTCATCTTGTAACTGGAGGCCTCACTTGAATGTGTGTCCAGATTCATTCTTTATTTTTAACTTTTCCCAATGCTAATATCTGTTTGCACTAGAGGGTTAGAATGCAGTGGTTGGCAGCCAGTATTCTGTTTCCCTGGGCTGAGTTTGGATAACATGAAGATTGCAGGTGTTAATGTAGTGTTTTGTTTTACTTTACAGCTCATGTGGATGATTTATTTCCATTTTTCTTAAAACATGCCAAACAAATATTTCCTGTATTGGAATGTAAAGACGATCTACGGAAGATCAGTGACTTAAGAATACCACCTAATTGGTGAGTTCCTTGCTTTGTGGACTTGGAGTTTTCAGTTTCTAGCTTGGGAAGACCCTGATCATTATATGTATCTTATTGTATGCCAGATGGCAGGTTGTGAGTTGGCTACTTTCTTGTTGCTGAGACATAGTAGCTCACACCCACAATTGAAGGAGGAAAGTTTTAGTGTATACTCAGCCAGCTCCAAGGCAGGGTGGCATGGAAGAGGATGCAGAGTTCATGGCATGGCAAACAGCAAGCCATGAGACATCAAGGGAGTGGGAAGGATTCTACTTCTCGGCCATGCCCGAGGTGACCTCCCTCCTCCCAGCCTCATCCCCAGCAGAGAACCCTTCAGCAGGCCCATCCAGTTTAACTCCTGAAGTAAAGATTGTACAATGGGAGAAATACCAAGAAAGTAATTTGCATTTGGGGTTTCTTCCTTCGAGTTAGTTAATGTCATTCTTTTTTGGGGGGTTGTCTAGGGATTGAACTCAGTACCTTGCACTTGACAGGCAAGCGCTTATTCTACTGAGCTATCTCTCTAGCCCCTATTAATGTCATTCTTGAAAATCCATAATTATTTTGATGCAAATATGAAATTAGACATTTAGGGATTTTTTGTTTTTGTTTGTTTTTTAATGTATTTGGTACAGAGTCTCATTATGTAGATCGGAGTTATAGTCATTCTACTGTTTTTGGCCTCTCCGAGAGCTGGGATTATAGGCTCTTGCCACCACACCCAATTTCAGTTGCCATCTCAGCATGTCCCAGGGATCTGCTGAACTATTTAACTATTTGGCCAGCCCTAGACATTTAGTTTTAAAGGCCATTGTGTGAATATTAAGAAGTTGTTTAATTTGGGGGCACACACCCCATGTTGATATCTTTGCTGGAATGGATTTTGCTAGTAACAGAAGAAACAGTTAACTAAGCTGTTTGCCACTTGTTTTTTAGGTACCCAGAAGCCAGAGCTATACAGCGGAAGATAATATTTCACTCAGGTCCCACAAACAGTGGAAAGACTTACCATGCAATCCAGAAATACCTGTCAGCAAAATCTGGAGTGTACTGTGGTCCTTTAAAATTACTGGCACATGAGATCTTTGAAAAGAGTAATGCTGCTGTTAGTATGTTACCAAGTATTTGCTGTCTTTTTTGAGGTAGACCTGAGGAAAAGACATATATGTAGTAATTTACTGTTAATAAAAAGTTACTTTATTTCTATGCACCTAAGAAAGAGTGATACTTATAAGAAATACCATTTTTTTTTTAAAGATCTTTTATTTTATTTATTTATTTTGTCTTTTTGAGACAGGGTCTCACTATGCAGTTCGGTCTGGCCTTGAGCTCACTCTTGCAGCCCAGGCTGGTCTTGAACTCACATCGATCCTCCTGCCTCAGCCTCCCAAGTTCTGGGATTACAGCCATGCACCACCATGCCTAGTGTACCATTGTTATATGTACAATTAAGAAGGAAAAAGCTGCTACCCACTGAGCTCTGGGGAGGTCATCAGTGCTCAAGGTGCATCCTGGTTCCTTTTTTCTTTTCTTTTTTTGCAGAGTGGGGATTGAACTCAGTGGCTTATTCCACTGAGCTATCTCCCTGGCCCCCATATCCTAATTTCCAAGGTACTAAAATGTGAAAAAGTGTACACATTAGAATAAATGAAATAAAATAGTATAGAACATTTCGCATATGTAGAGAAATGTGGAGAATATATACAAATAGTCCTGTACCCAGTTCCGTTAGTTTGCTTCATTTTGCATGCGTGCGTGTATGTGGGGATGTAACTGGGAATTGAATCTAAGAAACTGAGCTATAGCCTTAACTCATTTTTAAAATTTTACTATGAGACAGAGTTTAAGTTGCCTAAGTTGGCTTGCAGCTTGGTATTTTTCTGGCTTAGTCTCCTGAGTGCTAGATTTGCAGGCATGTGTCATTGTGCTTTGCTCAGACTTTGTTTTTTAAACATAACGATAAATTATTTACCTAAAGCTTAAAACAAGATACCTATTATTTACTTGAAACAGGGTTTCGAGTGTTACCCAGTCTGGCCTCAACCTTGCAACCCCCACCTTAGCTTCTTGAGTAGCTGGGATTATAGGCACTACTACATCCAGTTCCTAAAGCAGAATTCCTAGAACACTCTTACTTAATACACAGTTTTGTGCTCGCTTCAGCAGCACATACACGAAAAAGACTTAATACGTAGTCCATAGTCAAGTATTATTAATTGTCTAATAACGAAACTATTCCTATGTTCCTTAAGGATCCTGTGCACGGTCTTCATACTCCTTATTTGTCATTACTATAGTTTCCATTGGTCACAAATAATTCTTCAGTCTTCTTTGTCTTTATGTTTTGAAAGTCTACTCTTTTTGTGTTGTACATGGTTGCTTAGTTTGGGTATGGGTGATGTTCCCTCAGGATTACATGCAGACGTGTAGAAGAACCTTGATTCCAGTGTGCCTGGACTTTGTGTCAAATACCACCAGAAGTTCTGTATTCCATGGAACACCTCAGTTTCCAACATGTGGGGAGGTTGCTTGCCTTAATGCATCCTAGCAGTGATGTTGGCTCTTAAGGAAGAAATTTTTTTCCCCCCCTAAGGAAGAAATTTATTAAGTCTACATTCTTAATTTTTGTTTTTTTGTTTGTTATTATTATTATTATTATTATCATTATCATTATTGTCTTTTTGAGATAGGGTCTCGCTGTGCAGTTCAGACTGACCTTGAGCTCACTTGTGTAGCCCAGGCTGGTCTTGAACTTGCACTGATCCTCTTGCCTCAGCCTCCAAAGTGCTGGGATTACAGGATACATTCTTAAATTTTAATAGTGCTCTTCTTGAGTATAGAAACAGTTCATTTTGATACTTAGTAATATAAGTGATACAGAAACATACAAAGTTTAAAGGGGAAATTACCAGTTTTTTATGCTTCTGCAGCCTGAGGATTTAGCTGATTTGGTATTACTTCTGATTACCTATGTAATGTAAAAAAAGTAGCTTTATGTTTTCTTTTTATAAAAAGGGAAAAAGTTGGGGCTATTTTATTTCTGCTATTAAATACATTTGATGATGATGGAGGGAATACAGAATTAAAATCCAAAAGTTATTTTTTGCTACTGTTTTCTGTCTGTCTGTGTTTCTTTTCTTTTTTTGAGATAAGGCTTTGCTTTGTAGTCCAGGTCAGTGCGGGACTTCCTGTACAGTCCAGGCTGATCTTTAACTCAGCTGTTGCTTTCAGACAAGATTGGTCACATGCAGGATGATATGGCTATAGATTTTTTTCCAAATAAAAATAAGTTGAAGTTTCTTTTTGTCATTCCAGGGTGTGCCTTGTGACTTGGTGACAGGTGAAGAACGTGTGACAGTAGAGCCAGATGGGAAACAAGCTGCCCACGTTTCTTGCACTGTTGAGATGTGCAGTGTTACAACTCCTTGTATGTATATGCCATTTAAAAAGTGACTCAGTAATTTTTATTTTAATGTGCAGTTGACGAGGGACTGGCAGCTCAGGGGATTAAAGCACCTGCTTAGGCAGAGTGCAGTGGCTGGGGTTCATTTCCAGGCAGGCCGTGCTGGCCATGTCCACCAGATGCGCTAGACAGCAATTGAGACTGGGTGTGGTGGCACATGCCTATAATCACTGCACTTTGGGAGGCTGAAAATAGGAGATTCACTAGGAGCCCAATCTATATAGTGAGACCCTGTACACTCTGTTCTAAATTTAAAAAAAAAAAAAAAATACACTTGATGATAATAATAAAATATACTGGATAGGGGCTGGAGAGATAGCACAGTAGAATAAACATTTACCTGGCAAGGAACTGAGTTCAATCCCTGGTACCACACACACAAATACAGCTGGCGTGGTGCCTCACGCCTGTAATCCCAGCACTTGGGAGGCTGAGACAGGAGGATCAGTGTGAGTTTGAGACCAGCCTAGGCTACAAAAGTGAGCTCAAGGCCAGCCTGAACTGCGTAGCAAGACCCTGTCTCAAAAAGACAAAAAAAAAAAAAAAGTACACTGGATATATTTCATGTGTTTCATTGTGAAACGCATTAAAAATCTAGAACGAGTAGTATATGAATATCTGTTCTTTTCTACCAGTAAACACTGTGTCTTTGTTTTCTTCTGTTTTGAGGTAGGGTCTCACTGTGTAGTTCAGGCTGACCTTAAACTCAGTGTAGCCCAGGCTGGCCTCAAGACACCTGGTGATCTTCCTCACTGGGCCTCCTGAGTGCAGGGATTCCCACACTCGACTTTATTTATTTATTTGTTTGTTTGTTTATTATGTATTTAGTACAGGGTCTCTTTACACAGATCAGTGATCCTGTTTTCAGCCTCCCTAGTGCTAGGATTGTAGGTGGTCAACATGCCCAGTCTGAATCAGTGTCTCAGCTTGCCCTGGGGACAGGGCTGGCACAGCACACTGGGAGATCGAACCTGGGCCTCTGCATCTGCCTAAGCTGGTGCTTAAATTTTCTGAACTATCTGGTAAACCCAATGCCCGACTTTTTTGTGGTATTGGAGATTGAGTCCAGAGAGCACTGACATGCATCCCATGCCCTTATTACTTTATTTTGAACAGGATCTTGTGAAATTGCACAGGCTGGCTTTTAGTTTTTTCTTGTCCTGCCCCTGTGCTGCTGAAATTATAGGCATGTGCCACTGTGCCAGGCTCATGCTTGCCTCTTAGTGTTTATTCTCTTTTTCCTTTAAGATATATGAACTGTTGAGAAGTACAGTGCCAAATTTCTTAGTACCACTCACATTTCCTCTGTACTCTTGGGCTCAAACTGCTGTCAGGTATTTAGTGTGTATCTTTTTGTACTTTTTTTTTTTTTTTTTTTTTTGAGACAAAATTTCACTATATAGTCCAAGCTGGCTTTGAACTCATTTTGTAGCCCAGGCTGGCCTTAAACTCGGAGTGATCCTGCTGCCTCAGCCTCTCTAGTGCTAGGTTTATAGGTGTGTACCACCATGCCTGGCCATGACTTTTTATATCAGTATTGCCTACTATAGATTGTTCTGCTTTAAAATATTTGTGTGATGATCATATTGTACACTTGTTCTGCAGCTTTTTTATTTCACACATTTGTACATCTAGTTTTATTGAGATACCTATACCTACATATTCAAAGTTGATACTCCTTTTGCCAGTAAAGATTATTTAGGTTGTTTAAACTTTCTCTGTACTATAGATAATATTGCAATAAATAATTTGGAAAACACTTTAAATAAAAATTAGCTTTTTTCTTATGTAGGCCATATATAATTTTTTATTTTCCATACCAGAGATTGAACTCAGGACCTTACTCTTGCCGGACAGATGCTTATATCTGCTGAGCTAGCTCTCTGGCCATGACTTAGTCATTTTTACTAGGCAGATTTTCCAGCTTGTCTCTGGGGTTGCAAAAAATAAAGTAAACTACTGTGTTGGGGGGCAGTGCAGTAGGCTGGTTAAGAGCATAGCCTTGGGAACCTGGCTGCCTGGGCTGCGTGTTCTCACTGTTTGACCTTGGGCAAATGGCGTAACTGCACTTGGCCAGTTTACCCTTCTATCACGTGGATAGAATGATAATACCTAATATCATAGGTTTTTGTGAGGATTAAATGAAGTGCAATTTTACAATGTATAAAACAAGTCTATCAGAAAAGAAGCATCCAGTAAGTAACGGTGGTGATGGGGAAAATTTGAATCTCCTGTGGAAATTTGCTAATACTAGTTGAATAGATGGTGTAGCTCATGATGACTTTTTTTTTTTTTTTATTTTAAGATGCAGTGGCTGTAATTGATGAAATTCAGATGATTAGAGATCCAGCCAGAGGATGGGCCTGGACCAGAGCACTTTTAGGTTTGTGGTCTTAATGCTGTTAAGCATGGGCTTTGTGATGTTGCACTGACATTTATGTTTTATCTTGCAAGGTAGTCCACTACATCCTCTCTTTCTAACAAAAGTCAGTGAAGTATGAATTGCTGTTGTTGTTACTCTTTATTATTTTGCGGTACTAAGGAATAAACCCAGGGGCTTGTGTGTGCTAGGCAAACCTTGTACCATTGTACTACATCCCTCCTCTCTCCTCTATTACCCTCACCTCCCTTCCCCTCTGCTCTCCTCCATCTCCTCTCCCCTGCCCCTCCCTTCATTTTGAGACAGGCCTGGGTAAGTTCTCTTGGATGGCTTCAAACTTGTGATCCTTCTGCCTTAGCTTCAAATACATGTGTGTGCCACCATGCCCAGTACATTTATATTTTTAAATATTGTTTTAATAATGAAAAATTTGGGGTCTGGGAAGTTAGCTCAGAGGCATAAGCACTTACTTGGCAAGCTGCAAGGTCCTGATTTTGATCCCTGGCCCCACATTCTGGGGTTCCAGGTGTGCCTACTGGCCCAGGAACCCCAGGCATGGTGGTACATGCCTATAATCCTGGCACTCAGGAGGTTGAGATGAGAGGCTCATGAATTTGAGAGCAGCCTGGGGGCAAGTTCAGGCCACCCTGAGCTGTGTATGGAGACACTACCTCAAAGGGAGGGGGGAGATCATTTTTCCTGTTATATAATTAAAGTTAAAATGCACTGCAAGGGCTGGCGAGATAGCTCAGTGGTCTAAAGTGCCTGCTTAGATAAGCTTAGGCAACTGCAGGGACCAACGTTTGATCCCCAGCACCACATGCTGCGCCAGCCCCACCCCCAGGCATGCTGAATCAGCCATAACATAAATAAAGTTTAATGCCAGACGTGGTGGCTCACACCTGTAATCCCAGCACTCGGGAGGCTGAGGCAGGAGGATTGGTGCGTGTTCGAGACCAGCCTGGGCTACAAAAGTGAGCTCAAGGCCAGCCTCAATTGCATAGCAAGACCCTGTCTCAAAAAAAAAAAAAAAAAAAGTTAAAAAAAATAAGAAAATACAAAATAAAATGCACTACGAGAAAGTTCAAATCTTACCATATTTATTTAGTCACTATTAATGCTTTGGTATGTTTCCTGAGCTTTTTTATTATACATGTAATTTAAGAACATACAATTTGGTGTCCTGTTACTTTTCAGCACTGATCTCAGGCATGGGTTCATACACATGTGTTTACATATTTGCCATTGAAGAACAACACCACAGAGTTGTACTTTTCCTCCTATCTTTGATAGTACTGTAGTAAAGTGCCAGAAATCTAGGGACACGCCTATAATCACAACACATAAGAAGCTGAGATGGAAGGATTGCTGTGAGTTTGAGACCAGCATACACTACATAATGCGTTCAAGGACAGACAACTGCTAGTGAGACCCTGTCTCGAAAAAGCAAAAACAGGGGGCCTGGCGGGATGGCTCAGTGGTCTAAAGCGCCTGCTTGGGAAAGCTTGGGCAGCTTCAGGGACCGCGGTTCGATCCCCAGCACCACATGCTGCGCCAGCCCTGCTCTCTGTGCATGCTGAGCCGGCCATAAAAATGAGTGAATAAACAAATAAAGGTTCTGAAACAAGAAAAACATAAATAAAAAAGAAGAAAAAGAAAAAAAAAAAAAAAAAAAAAAAAAAAAAAAAAAAAAAAAAAAAAAAAAAAAAAAAAAAAAAAAAGCAAAAACAGAACTGCAGTAAAAATCCTTGTAGCCATAGCTTTTTATGTTTGTTTGTTGCACCATGGGAATTAAATGCAGGGCTTTTCCACTGAGCTGTATTGAAAGCCCTTTATTATTTTGAGACAGAATCTCACTAAGTTGCTGTGGTACCAGGGTTGAAGTTTCATTCCTCCTGTCTCAGCCTCCCAGAGTGCTAGAGTTACAGGCATGTGCCACCCTACTGGGATAGTACCATTTATGTTTATTCTTTAGCATAGGGTTCTGCAAGTGATGTTCTTGAGGTTCACTGGGCACAAACATTTCTGTTGCTTAATATTAAATTGTCGATGAGTATGTTGCAGAGTATGTCTTTTCAAATTTAAAAATAACTGAGCTCTTTCTCCAGAATTTGCATTTAAGCCTTTTACAAAGCTGATGAAATTAGAGCTGCTGAAGCCTGAGAAGCTTGGAATCACTTTTCCTTCCAGCCCCCATCTCTGAAGTACCTTAGTGGTTCCATGGAGTCTCATTTGGAAAACATAGGAACAGGACTAATTAATGTTCAGTGCTAAGCATCAAATGCTGGGATCCAGCTCTGGCTGGATTCATCCTCTAACCAATTTGAACCTTCCTGAGAGTACTTTTTAAAGTCCTAGGATAGGGGACCGGCGGGATGGCTCAGTGGTCTAAAGCCCCTGCTTGGGAAAGCTTGGGTGGCTTCAGGGACTGTGGTTCGATCCCCAGCACCACATGCTGTGCCAGCCCTGGCCTCGGGGTGGGCTGAGCTGGCCATAAAAATGAGTGAATATAGCTGGGCGTGGTGGCGCACGCCTGTAATCCCAGCACTCAGGAGGCTGAGGCAGGAGGATTGGTGCGAGTTCGAGACCAGCCTGGGCTACAAAAGTGAGCTCAAGGCCAGCCTGAACTGCATAGCGAGACCCTGTCTCAAAAAGACAAAAAAAAAAAAAAAAAAAAAA
>PVJA010033645.1:11259-23260 GCA_004027025.1 Myocastor coypus | reverse complement strand
GTTTTTCTCTGGGTGACTCTCCTTAGATGCACCGCAGTTCATTCATCCCTTTCCTCTGAGGTCCCATAATCTCCTTGACCAGGAAATTTGGGACACCTCTGAGTTATAGGATATTACAGCACAGGTTCTCTTATATCCTGGGTCTTTATTGACCTTGAAGTGCTAGGGCCAAAATATTGGCTATGTTATTTATTGAGTTAAAACTAATATCACTTAATTGTCAAGTTAAAACATAAGAAGATACCAATTTCTGATTTTAAACTAAGACTTAATAAAAAAGGTGGTCAACATTTTGATAAGATGGCCACCTTTTACAGGTCATGACCATGTGATAAGGCCAAAACCAATTTCCACGAAAACAAATGAGTTGGCATTATAAATGAGCAAAATGGTTTGTTCAAAAGTTAGATATTTATTGTTGAAATATTGGTAATTGTAGTATGAATGGCATCTTTAACCTTTTTTAAGTTGTTATTTTCTTTCTTTCTTCCCACTTCTCATAGGCTTTCAGGTGTTCTTTTACTTTTCTTCCATTTGTGTCAATTAATTTTTCCTTTCTATATTTGTAACAAAAAATATTCCACAACAGAGAATTTGTTTGAATGGATTAACCTTCTAATGTTAGGGGATTGGATGGAAACAAAAGTCTGATTATATAGAAATGAAAAGCTGCCCTATGGGATAGTAAAGCTATTAAGACTAGATAAAACAGCAATCAGTCCTAGACATTTTCGACAATTTGCTGTTTAACTGTGTGGTTACAATGTGCTCTAAGCTGCATTTTCTAGACCTTTGGATCCATATTGTCATTGTTATGGGAAAAAAATCAGAAATGTGGTCAATGATTTACATGCTGTGATGTTTGCCACAAGTTAACAAAGATACACACACACACACACACACACACACCTCATAAATCAACCTCCACCATTAGAAGAATGAACCAACAGGCGGGATGCGTTTATGAACAAGTATAAACTCTTTTCTAGCATATTAGGATTGACACACCTTAGTACAGTTCCTTAGAGTAATTTACTTGAGCAACATATTATAGTAAGGTTGAGAATTGCAGTGTGCTTCCTGAAAATTACTCAATCATAGTTTTGAAATAGTGCTTTCTGCCTATAGTCATACCACCCTGAACACACTCAATCTCATCTGAAGTAGTACCACCTGAGAAACATAAAAATAACTTATATTATGGCTCTGGCACATGCCACTAAATGGCAGCCAGTTTTAGGAAAGACCAGAGTGGTGCTGAACAAAACCGACAGCACTCAGGAATGAATTGGCAATTGCTATCTGAGAAAGGAGCAGGGACAAAATAAAAGACGTTCCCTTCACCGTGCTTACATGTGATAGCAGAGCATGCTCTTCGCTCTTCCTCAGGAAGATATTTTTATGCCACATGGCTTCCATCTGGAAATAATTTCTTCTCCTAATTAAGATCACATTTCTAAATAAAAGCAGAGGCAGGAAGCCAGGGGCATCATAGCAAAAGCTAGGGTAACTAAGTAGGGAGTCTTTGAAGGATGTAATATAAAGGACGGATTTGAAAGGAAATGGTTTTATATACCTCCTTTTGTCTTGGTTGTCCTGTGGTCACTGCTGGAGTGATGCCTGAGACTCATTAAGAGTTCAGTTTGGACATATTTATGGAGAGAGATAAAGCATTCCTGCACTTGGTGACACCTTTTTTGTTTTGGATTAGGAAAATGTACTCCTAACCTCCCAGGAAGAGTTAATTACTTATATTTAAGAAGCTTTCTTGCATGGTGTTTGATCCACAAAATTTTTAAACTATTATACCTTTCAAATACAAGCTAAATATTTTAAAAGGAAATGTCATAAACACTTTCAACAGACAAGTATACAATGGGAAGAAATAAAGATGAATAGCTTTGTACTTTGGTACCTTTGCAGGCTTATTTAAAAAGAGAAAAGGTGGGAGCCAGGGAGATGGCTCAGTAGAATGAGCACTTGCCTGGCAAGCGCAAGGTCCTGAGTTCAATCCCAGGTAATGCCAAAATAATAAATAAATAAATAAATAAATAGAGAAAAGGAAAATGGAAACAATTTTGCTGATGGAATTATAGGGCATTAGTTCTGTCCATTGTGATGCGAATTTCTGGAAGAATGTCTTGGTTTGTCACAGACCAATTTATTTTAATCTTGTGGAGATAGATACATTGACAGTAAATTTTAACCAAAAAATAGTGATTTAATTAAATTCTCATTCCACTTTAAGGGCCTATTACTATTTTAATATTATATAAAAAAAACCAATAGTAGAAAACAAGAAATAAGCCTAATGATGATGACTGTGTTTGAATATCAGCAGCGCGTGTAATAGGAAAATTAAATTCAGTTTTGCTGAAAGGGCATTCAAGGCTGACAGTATTATCTCTGCAGTAAATGAATATAATTTGCATTTGCTAGTTCAGTTGAGTGACCATGGGTGAGCCAAATTAAGAAAATAGAACCTACGTTCTTTTCAAAAATTATATCTCTATACACACACTCATAGGAACATCTTCCAACTCGTTATAGACTGTGTATACATTTATTGGGAGTGGGACACTTGATCACTCAAATTGTTGTACTAAAATCATTGATGATTCCGTTTTCAATACAAAAGGAATACTGGAATCAAAATTCTATTTTAGGGTATAGATTTTGTGGGATACAACTCTATGCTTGACCTTAGCCAAAAGGCAGAGAAGCGATGGAATACAACTCTAATACAAATCAATGATTCAATGATTTCCCTGTGAGGTAATAGGATATATGTGTGGCTTTAGAAAGTCTCTTTTGGGTTTCCATTTAAAATTTTCAAATGAATACATGAAATAAATACAGTGTGTGTGTGTGTGTGTGTGTGTGTGTGTGTGTGCGCGCGTGCGTGCTCATATCCAGGCAATTGCAATCTGATTATAGAGGTAAATTACTTATTTTTTGAAAGAGTGGATTAGGTTATGGAACTGGAGGCAGGAAAAAACAAGGGTCCAGTGTGGAGGGCAACACTGAGCACTGAAGGCAAGAACCAGAACAAGTTAGCCAGCCCTCTCTCCGACTCCCCACAACCCGAGCTGCCTTCCCCCACCCCAACCACATTCTCATTTCTCTACAGCTCCAGTCTGAGAAACCACAAGGGAAAAATAAAAATTAGAGTGTGGATGAGAACACTCATTTTTCTGACTTAGAGCTTCTGACATAGGAAATTGATTTGAGTATTTATTAGCAAGTTTCCCTCACAAGATTTTCAGATGAGTGAACTAAACCCAGGAGATAAAGTGTTTTGCTAGTCAGCAAGTGAAACAATACTGGCACCAAAGACTTCTGACTTCCAATTCAAGACGATTTTTGTGTCCATGTTCTCAGAGAATGCTCAAAAAATGTAAGCAAATAACTCTTTGTGATGAAGATAGGTACATGGCCTCCACCACTGAGGCAGAGGTTGAGAAAGATGATTAAACTAACCAGGGATCTTTTATCTAAAATGAAACTGAATTTTCCCTAAACAGAGTAGTTATCTGATCCTATGTGGACTTACCCTTGACATTTCAGGAGGAAACTTTAGAAACCTTCGTTAGAGAAAATTAGTCTCGTTCCAGATGGTGCTGTACACACCTACTAATCCTGGAAGATCCAGTGTTCCTAGGCTGCTGCCCTTGGTTTATGTGTGCTTCAGGTTCTTCAGATTGATTGTGAATCACTGGTATCAGGTTGCGTTCGTCGTCATAGACTTTCTGATTTCTTTTATGTATGTGGAGAAGGATTTGGTTTTTTAGTCTTTGAACCTAATAAAACCAGAGTATTTTAAAGTCCAAGACATCGAAGGAAGATACTGATAGGGTGGAAAAAAGTACTTTGAGAGTCAACACTACTTATAATTCTGACTTACTGTTCAGATACGAGCTTTGACCTTAGCAAATTCACCTGTTCTGAAGAGGGGCATTTTGCTTTATACAGATATTGATGAATACCCTATATATACCATTGCTATATATATATTATCATATATGAAAACTTTCCACTATGAAAAAATCATTCTATTCATATTTATTGAACACCTATTACATGACAGACGCTATGGCTGGGCCCTAGGGATTTAATGAGATGAAAAACAGAAATGTTAATATTCTTATAGAGCTTACATAATTATTCTCTGCAGAATGTTTTCCTTATAAGCTGGGCGTGGTGGCTCACGCCTGTAATCCCAGCACTTGGGAGGCTGAGGCAGGAGGATCGGTGCGAGTTCGAGACCAGCCTGGGCTACAAAAGTGAGCTCAAGGCCAGCCTCAACTGCATAGCGAGACCCTGTCTCAAAAAGACAAAAAAATAAAAAAAAACAGAATGTTTTCCTTATAGAGGATAATTCTGTGCTGTGAGTTCTCTTTTTCTGTTTGCAAATGCATATTTTAACATAAGGACATTATTAAAATCTAATATAAGTAGAGAAAAGTACCCAAATTAAGTATATGTCAGAGAATTTTCACCAAGTGAACATAACCATGGCACCAACAGCCAAATCCAGAAACGGACTGCTGTTAGGATTCCAGAAGCCCTCTCCCCTTTTTAATAACTCCTCATAGTTTTTTGTCTTTCCAAAGTAACTATTCTTACGATTTTTATTTCTCTGTATTGAATTTACCTTTGCATTGGTTAGGGTTCAGTATAGGAACAGAATCACTAGAATATATGATTTTGACAGGGGGTTTATTAAGTATGGTTCTAGAACCAGTGGCCATGTGGTCCATAAGTGCGTTGGGTATACTCGAGAGCCAGAGGATCCAGTGACTGCTCAGTGGAAGTCATAGAACAGGAGGGATAAAAAGTGCAGTGTCATTCCAGGCCCAAGGCTTGGAGGCTCCCTAGGGAGTCACAGGTATGAATCCATATAGAAATGCTGAAGAAACCAGAATCTAATGTCCACAGATGGTGCAAGTAGCAAAGCATACACAAGCAGAATCAAGCCTTTAAGGGGAGGCTGACTTTTCCTCCTTCCCCTTTTCATTCCTTCCAGGCTGTAGCTCTATTGGATGATGCCATTCACAATCAGAGAGTTCCTGATCCCTCATTTTTTCCCCTATGTGCCAGTCATCTCTGGAAACGTCCCCACAGACTTACCTGGAAGTGTGTTTTACTAATTTCCTAAGCAACTCTTAACTCAGTTAGGTTAACAATCAAGATTAATTATCACAACCTCTTTATGAACTTTATAGAAATGAAATAATACATCTGTCATCACTTGGTGAATATCATGCTTGTGAGATTCCTCTGATTTATTGCATGTCGTGGGGCTTATTCATTTTTACTGTATAGTATTCAACTATATAAATGTATTACCATCCATTCTATTATTACAGACATTTATGATCCTTCTAGCTTGGGGCCATCATTATCAATAGTTCCACATCTAAGATATATTTACATGTCTGTGACATTTCTGTTGGGTATGCACATATGAGTTAGATTGTTGGGTTGAAAGTTATGCATAGATTCATGTGCACTACACGCTGCCCCATGTTTACCCCAAGTGACAGTTGTGCCAGCAGTACGGAAATTCCAGTTCTGGCACATCCTTCTCAACCTTGGTGTCACAGGCTTTTTCGTTTTAGCGTGCACTTTAAAATTTAAAAATAAGAATAAAGCCACTGGGGCTGTATGACTAACAATGAGACATCATGAAGTTTATAGAAACAGGGCCAATCTCTTGGATTTGGTTTATGCCAGTGATTCATGATGGCGTTAGATTCAGTTACAAACTGCTTAACTGAAATCAAAGCTACTGTTTACAGTGGAAAAATCTTGCAAAAGTCTGCCTTTCCCACATTTAGATTTAGAGAGTTTTCAGGCCTTTAGTGCAGACATTTTTTTTCCAAGAAGCCTTAAATGAGAAGAAAAGTTTTTACAGGCCACTTTTTTACATTTCAAAATGGGAATGGCATTATTGAATCTTACAAAAAACAAGCTGTCATCCTGAAATTAACTGGGAAGCATGTTGTAAACCTATGAAGGCTAATTACTAGACCAAGAGCCTTAAGAGGGGTTCAGTTGGCAGCTCTTATGGCTTTAGAAGTACTTGCCGAAGAGGGAACATAAATATAATGAGTCTAGTTTTACTTACAGCATGGTGCAGCTGAAGAACCTTATTCTGAGAAAGGCTCTGATCTTTTTCCTTTTTCTCTTCAGTCCAAGGTTTATACTCGCACACCAACCTTATATTTGGACTTCAAGTTGGACCAAGGAGCAAAGCATTCCCAGCCTATTCCTAAAGGTATGATGTTTTCTAGGGTTCACTTATCATGCCAGGGAAATAACCAACAAACCTTTCTTGGGAATGTGCTTGTGTCTAAAGTTCTGTAAACCTTACATATGTTCATTTACGTTTAAATGGGCAAATATTCTTGGTCCTTTCAAGTAAGAAAAAAAAATCAAGAAGGACGCACAGAATACTAAAGCCTGAATTTCTGGCCCACAGTCTCAGTTTACAGAGGTGAAAACAAATGACAATAGATTAGTTACTTGCTCAAGGTCACACCAAGACTTAATGGATAAGGGAACGTGAATAAAACACCCTGTCTTCTGACCTCCTGGCTGCTGCTAAATCCCAGTGTTCCTGCATGTTCAGACTGTGTTATGAACAAATGCATACTTAATTGAGATGTGAGCTTTGTGTGACATGGATCTGCTTATGGAAGGTTACCTTTAATTTAACATTTAACTCTAAGGACTGATTAGAACACTCCTATTTATGGTCAGTATTTTTTTTTAAATGGTGGTTAAGGCTTAGGTTGATGCTCTGTGTTCAAGCACCCGGTCAGTATGTGCAAAGCCCTAGATTCCATCCCTAGCACATCAATGAAAAAAGGTGGACCCAATGTACTTTTCTTGGCTTTTATGTGTGATTTGCATGAGTTTGCTCTATCTGTTGTATGCAGTGCTTTCTGCTTATATTTTTTCACATGCATGTTTTATTAGTGCATGTAAATTGTACAGAATGGTGGGTTTCACTGTGACATTTTCATCCATGCGTATAACATACCTTGATCATGCACATCCCCTGTTGGGCCCATTTGGCCTTGTCTCTTTTTTTTATTTTATGTATTTGGTACAGGGTTTCACTACGTAGCTTGGATTCATAGTGATCCTCCTGTTTTCTGCCTCCCCAGCACTGGGATTACAGGCATGCACCATGTCTTAGTTCCTTTTCACTCGTTGCTGGGACAAATACCTGACACTCAAAATGAAGGAAGGAAAGGTTTATTAGCTCACAGTTACTGGAGGTTTCAGTCCGTATTCGGCTGGCCCAAAGCTGAGTGGAACAGGGCAGAGAGCATCCAGTTCATGGTGGCAGAACAGCAACAAAATGGTGGCAGAGGTAGGTAACCATACAGGGCAGCAGAGAGCAACAGCTCTAGTCTGTCTCTCTGTCTCTCTTGTATTTCTATCAGGCTCTCTGCCTTAGTATATACACCCTAGACCACACCCACAGTCCTAGCCCTACTCAGACCAATAATTCCATCGGTACTAAAACACATAATCCCAGTGACTCATGAGTCAAGTCTCAATCTATAGAAGTCCCATCCCCAATGACTACATGAGGCTTTGAGGGGACAACTACACATAAACCATAACATACCACCATGCCTGGACCTGGGTGCTGGCTCAGTGTGCCTTGGGGTGTGGCTGGTATGGCATGTGGAACTGGAAATCTAACCCTGATCGCTGAACTTGCCAAAGCAAGTGCTTAGCCCACTGAGCTAACTCACTGGCAGTCTTCTCTCTCCTTTGGATTCTTTTACTCTAGTATAATAAGATCCCTTCTACTTTCATGTCATCTTATTCTTTTCCAAATTTAACATTATTATGGAAAATATGAGACCTTTGTCTTTCCAAATGTGCCTTCCTTCACTTGATATGATGATCTCCACTTCCATCCATTCTCCTGTACGTGAGGATTTCAGTTTTCTTCATGGCTGAATGATGCACCATTATGTGTATATACCACATTTTTATTAGCCATTCATTCACTGATGGGCACCCAGACTTATGCCATCACTTGACGATTGTGATTTGTGTTGGGTTGAGCATGGAGATGCAGATATCTATGTAATTTGCCAAGTTAGACTCTTGTGTGCATATGCCAAATAGTAGAGCTAAATTATGTGGTAATTCTATTTTTAGATTTTTGAGGAGCCTGCATACATAGGCTGCAGTAATTTCCATTCTCACTGTATGACTTCCTCCCACACCTCGTATCATTGCCAGCATTTCTCACTTTTATATTAATGATGATTGTCAGTTTGACTGTGGTAAGATGGAATTTCATTGTAGTAAGCATCTTTTGATAGAGTCTTGTAGATATAGAATCATGTCATCTGCAAACAAGGTTAAGTTCGTGTTCTCCTTTTGTATTTGTATTTGCATTTGCATTTGTATCCCTTTAAAATTTGTTTCTCTTGCCTAATTGCCCTGGCTAAAATTTCAAGTGCTGTTAAAACGGAAAGTTCAGAATATTTGCCTTTTCCAGGGTCCTGACTTTAGAGGAAATGCCTTCAGGTTTTCGCCATTTGAGATGACATTGGTATGGGTTTCTTGCATATAACCTTTATTAGGTTGAGATAAGATCCTTCGATACCTAGTTCCCTCAGGCTGTTGATGCTGAGGGGCTGTTGAATTTTGTCAAAGGCTCTTCCCATATCTGTTGAGATAATTGTGTGAGTTTTGTCCTGGATTTTCTTTATATAGAGCATTCAGTTCATTAACATGTGTGTGTTGAACCATTCGTAAATCTCTGGAAAGGAATCAAAGTAATCATTGTGTTCTATATTTTTAATGTGCTGTTGAATTCAATTTCAGAGTATTTCATTGAGTACTTTTGCACCTGTGTTTACCAGTGGTATTGATCTATAGTTTTCCTGTTGTGATTTTAAATGTTTTGGGTATTGGGATGATACTAGCTTCATAGAATGAATCCAGAAGTATTACTCCCTTTGAATGTCATGGAAGAAGACAAGGTGCTAGTTCTTCTTTAAGGCCTTTTTAAAATTTAGCAGTGAGGGGCTGGCCAGATGGCTAAGCTGATTAAAGTGCCTGCTCAGCCAGATCCAGCGGCCTGTAGCTTGATCCCTGGCATGCCATGCTGGCCCTACCCCTGGGGCACCCTGAGACAGTGAATGAGATTGGGTGTGGTGGCACATGCCTTTAATTCCACTCCTTGGGAGGCTGAAAACAGGAGAATCACTATGAGTTGGATCTGCATAGTGAGACCCTGTAGATCCTGTATTACATACGTTAAAAAATTTCAGCAGTGAATCCATCTAGTCCTGAGATTTTCTTTGTTGGAAGATAATTTGCACTTTGGATATTTGATTCCCATCAATGCCTGTTCTTCCCTCACCCCCTAGGGGCACCCCACTTTGTATATCCTCCATCTAGTATTCAGTCTAGATCCATCCTTGAATTCAATCTTACTATATTTTCCTCACTTTTCCCTACATTTAACATACATGTGCATAGAGATATACACATATAGGATTATTTATCATTGTTTTACCAAAAGTGAATAGTATTAAATACTTTTGTACATTTTATTTTTATTTTACAGAAAAACAAAAAACAAAAACTTGTAACAAAATCATAGGAGAATAACAATAGTTAATACATTAAATGTTATTACCTTTAAAGTAGTTGCTCGGTGGGTCATGCCCACACACTGCACTCTATAGAATGATTGTGAGGACAATATGCAATATGTCAACTTTCAAAGAGAAAAAGGGGGAAAAGGAAAAAAAAAAGAAAAAAAAGTAATGTGGATTTAGAAACGTTAATGTTTAGTTGTTTGATCAATCTTATATACCTATATGTATTAATCTAAACTGATCCGATGATGAAAATATGTAATATAACCATTGTTAAATTTAAACAATAAAAGAATTGAAAAAAAAATAAAAATAAAAAAATAAAATAAAGTAGTTGCTCAAGATTCAAGACATTGGCATGAATATTTCTGCAGTTGATATTAACATAAACCTTCCTTGTTACCGAATTAAGAGACACTACTAGTATAATTGACTTGCATTTCCCGCTTTTCCCTACTGTCTTTTCCCTTTGCATCCATGCTACTGCATGCAACTTTTTCTTTTTTTGGCTGAACAAAACATCATGGAAATCCTTCACAATCTGTTTATGTGGCTCCTTTTCACAGTGATATTCTACATCATGGGTTCCCTGTAATAGATTTAGCTATTTCCTAGCAATGATCATTCACTGTTTTCCTAATGCTCAGCTACTGGGAACTATTCTGCAGTGAATGCTTTTGTACATCTGTCTTCCTGTGTGAGGATTTATTTTGGTAGGATAGATTTCCAGGGATGGTCACCAAATATATATATGTTTAATTTTAAAAGACACTGTTAGGTGGTGATCTGAAGAGGCAGTCACATATTTAGGGGAAACATTTCAAAATAGATTTTTTAAGATCACACCAGAAAGAAGAATATACTTCCTGTTATTTGTAATTTGTGGCCTCCTTTCAACCATCATCCTATCTTGTTTCATGGGAAAATGGGTAGGTATCCATTCACAATCTGTCCTGGTGTTTTGTTTTGTCATAATGAATTTTTAAACCTGAGATTAGGTTTTTTTATCATTTAGTACAGGGTCTACAGGATGTCACTACATAGATCTAGTGATGCTTTCTGTTTTCAGCCTCTCAAGGACTGGAATTACAGGTGCATGCCATCACACCTAATCAGGCCCGGGGTGCAGGGCCGGCATGGCAGGTGGGAGATTGGACTCCTGTCCCCTGCTTTTGCCTAAGCAAATGCTTTATTCTCCTGAGCTACCTGTCCAGCCCTGAGATTTGTTTTCAAAGTTATTTTTAGAGTGACATAAAAGCAAGCACCTTAGAAATGCAGGTTGGCGTTATGCTTCCATAAACTCACTTGAACCAAGTCTGTTATAAACCCAGCTGCGAACCAGAAGCCTGCCTTTTCTAAAAGAGTACCTGCAGTTATAATGAGTTTTCTTTTTCTCTATCTCTTCCCCCCACCACATTTCCACTGAATTAGGTGATAGATTCAAAGTTTCAGACTTCCCACGTCATTGCCAGATAGACAATTAACGTAAGTGTTAAATATTATAAAAACATTTACTATTTGCATATTTAACAGTCCTGGATGCCTCCAATCAGACATACTAGATGTAAACTTAGGCTGCCTATGTTTTATTGTGATGTTATTTAAATCAAGGTCATCATTTGTTCATTTGTCTTTCTTTTTTAAAGCATATTGCCACATCAAATTCTACCACAAACTCCAAAGGACTGTCTAAATTCATTTTGCTTGGATGCTTTGCTGCATCAAACATTCCTTGAAATGTCTGAACAATTGGCTGGATCCTGGACATGTTTTGCTCACAATATTTTGATGATTTTGTTACTCATGGTAAAGGGATTTGACAGGGATGTCTGGTTTATGTTCGGCTTTTGGCATGAGCTTTGCAGTCTAATTTCATGTAGACTTACTTGTATCTCTACCAGACTAATTGGATAGAAAGAGAAGCATATACTGCTATCTTCCCATCCCTGATACCGAGAAAATTCCCGAGCCCAAGAGAAACACAGTTACGGGAGCTTGGAAACATTTTTCAGGGATTGGGCTAGGTTTTATCTGAATTCCTTCCCATAAGTAGTATTAGAATCGATTTTTACCATCTTTTTATTGCCTTCAGGCTAGGCACGTTTCCGTTGTGCTAATCTCACAGAAAACAGATGTTTTGTGCAGTGATGATTTGGAAGACAGCTGATACCAGGAATTGACCCGAATGGTGCATCATTTACAAGGAATCCAATTTGTCGAGGCTCCAGCGGTACTAGATTCCTCTCATGTTGGCCGCACATTTCTTATATTAACTCTTGGCTAAAATGTGAAGGAGGCTTTTTTTTTTTTTTTTTTTTTTTTTTTTTTTTTTTTTTTTTTTTTTTTTTTTTTTT
>PVJA010033645.1:0-11159 GCA_004027025.1 Myocastor coypus | reverse complement strand
GATGCACAGATAGCATCATTGTTATTGTTCATTGCAAAGGACATAAACCTATATTTCTAGGAAAGCATCAGTATTTTTCCAAGAAACTTACATGTTCTGATCCTTGTGGGCCTTTGTCCTCCAACTGGCTGCATCTGAGTTTGACCTTCAACAACCACTCTGTTGATTTTTCCATCTTTCTCCAGGATACATCTGCTTCTGGGTACCTGAAAGCATAAGGTAGAAGGTTAAAAATGAAAAAGTGTTATAATGTGAAAAAATGTTCATTTATGTGTGTTTTTCATTCCTCACACATTCTTTTCTGAACAGGATATATAGGGCAACAGACAAAATTTCTTCAGAGAACATATTGTCTACCTCTCTGTGGTAGGGAAATCACATCCCACTCTCAAGATGTTTATTTCTAAGTCCCCAGAACCTGTGAGTGTTACAGGTCAAAGGCGACTCTGCAGAACAGCTAATTTTTTTAATTTAGTTCAGAGGACTCACCGAGATTTGTCTCTCTCAAAGTGAGCTTAGACCCACCGACCCACTGACCCACCGAAAAATATTACTTTTATTGAATACTAAAGGACACCCTAAGGAATTTGCATAACTGCTTTGGAGAATACAAACTAGAGACCACTACTTCTGTCACCATTTACCTAACATCCGGCTAATACTAATGCTAATTGAAAACATTATAAACAGGGGAGAAAACAACCAGTAACTTCCCAAATAAAGGAAGAGACAACAATGGAGGAGCCATTAGGATAAGCTGTTTTCTGTCTCCTTGAATCCCAGGTTACAGGTAACCCACTAGAGCTGTCTTTGGGCTTTGTCTATTATCTCTCACTATCTAAGATGTTAACTCTTTACCTCCACATATCCTCCTTTTTTATTTATTTATTTACTTTTTTTAACATGAAAAGGAGGGTTTTCAATGCCACTAGAGATTTTTTTGTAACAAGTCAAGTTTGGTTCCATAAAATGGGAGTTGTACAGAATAAAGAAGTAAAAAATGACAGAACAGCTAAATTAAAGCTCTGCAGATGGGAACTGCTGGGGTTTGAGCAAGGGTCTCCAAAGGCCCATGCGTTGCAGCTCTAGCCCTCAGCCTGTGCCTGTTAGGAGGTAGTAGGAACTTTAAGGCTTGGGCCCAGTGGAAAGTCCTTGCGGGTAACCCTAGGGGATGTTGGGACCATGGCCCCTCTTCTTTTTCCTTTTTCTGTTGTTTTTGGCTGCTGTGAGGTAAACAGTGCACTCTTCGCATCTTCACCACAGACCTCAAAGCAACCTACTCAGTGGATCATGGCCTGAAACTTCTAGCCTGAAACCTCTGATGCTGTGAGCCAAAATAAACCTTCCTCTTTTAAGTTATCTCAGGTAATTTGTGATAGTGACAGAAAACTGCCTAACTGAGATTAACTTGTGTAATCTTAGATGAGTACAATGTCATCATTACAGTGTGTAGGTGTAAAAGGGAGACAGTGGAGGCAGAGCAATAAAAGGACTTGTGATAACAGAGTAAAAGTGATACAATTTAGATTGGTTGCAGCAGCGCATAGTTCTTGAATGTTATTAATATATTGTTGCATTTAGATTTACCTTTAAGGGTATAAAAGGAAGCAACCATCTCTTTCTCATTTAATTTCAAAAAGTAGATTTTAATGCTGTGCTTGTAGTAGATATTTAGTAAGCTATATGTATTTAAACAAATCATTGTATATCAGTTTATCAAAAACCTTACAGCAAATTGCCCAAACGTAAGGCCTTAAGACAGCATGGTTATGCTCACAGTGTCTCTGTACTTCTCTGCATCCTCTGACTCATAGCAGTGATCGAAATGTCACTCAGTGCTGCAATTATCTCCAGCCTCAGCTGGGAAGGATGTTCTTCCGAGTTCATTGATGTTGCTGCTGGCAGGATGGAGTCCCCAACAGATGGTTAACTACAATCTATTCTCTGCAGTTTCCACATGGTCCTCTCCATTGGGCAGCTCCCAGCGTGCCTGTGGCTTCATCATCAGAGTAGTCATGTGAGAAAACCAAAGAACATGAGCAAGACAGATGCCGGAATCTGTTGGCAACTAATCTCAGAAAGGACACCATACCACCATTAGTGTATTTTTCTGATTAGAAGCAAATTACTGGGTGGTGCCCACACTCTGGCAGACGGGGTTACACAGGGCGATACCAGGAGGCAGGAGCCATGGAGTGATTTTATAGGACATTGTAGGATTAGCTGCAATATTTAGAGTCTTGGATTATTATTATTATTATTATTATTATTATTATTATTATTATTATTATTGAAGGATCTGCAGGGTGTTCAGGGTCTCACTGCTAGATTGGACTCATAGTGATTCATCTGTTTATAGCCTCCCAAGATTGGGATTACAGGCACATAAAGCCATGCCCAATCTCAGTTACCATTTTAGCTTGCCCATGGAGTGGGGATGAATTTAATAACTGATTTCTCAATGATCAGTGACTTGAATATGAGTAATGATTGTTTTCTCTTATTTCTGTTTTGAGGATGGAACCCAGGGCTTCATGAGGGTAATCAAATAACCCATAATGATCCAGATCCTCCCATGATGTATTTTTTAATGATTTGAATAAGATTGTAGAAATACATGGTGACCTTTCCTTGGCATTTGTGGCTAAATGACTCTTTGCAGTTACTCTCTTCTGTTAAACAGAATGCCCCAAACAAGAATGACCAATGATGCCGGGCGTGGTGGTGCATGCCTGTAATCCCAGCACTCGGGAGGCTGAGGCAGGAGGATCGATGCGAGTTCAAGACCAGCCTGAGCTACAAAAGTAAGCTCAAGGCCAGCCTCAATTGCATAACGAGACCCTGTCCCAAAAAGACAAAAAAAAAAAAAGAATGATCAATGTAGATTTTTAGAATACTTGGTTTTTTTGTAGAGAAATAAAAGACTGATTTTGTTCACACCAAATTATGGGTAGTTTTTTTTTTCTTTCTTTCTTTCTTTCTTTCTTTCTTTCTTTCTTTCTTTCTTTCTTTCTTTCTTTCTTTTTCTTTTTGAAGAGCTCTTCATTTAACAGTAGTGCATTAGAACGTTGTATCACATTTTCCCTTATAGTATGTGTGCTATGGATATAGATCAATAAGTTTTAAGAACAGCAATGAACATTACCCAAATGGTGAAATGTCAATTTTTCCAGAAAGTACTTTCATAGAATTTTCCTTTAGGTGAATTGTCTTTCTTTTTTATATTGATTTCTGCATGCTCTTTATTTATTTTAAATGTTATTTTCAGTTATTTGTGTTGCAAAGGCCTCTCTTTTATCTTCACTCATCAGTAATATTTTACTTTAATATGTAAATAAAAACTTCTTCAGTGTATTAGTTTCAATGACTAGCACTTCGAATCACTTGTCTAATAATCATTCTGCAGCTCAAGATAATGAGTTATGAGTCTGAGATTCTAAGCTCCATTATCTCTTACTGTGATTTGAAGTGCCATCTTTTTTTGTATCAAACAAATTAATTGACCTTTAGTGACAAATGCTATCATCATATTGGTAAGTAAAGTCAAGTTTTGGCAGATAGGTGAATAAATTACTATTCTTGAAAATGTTTTAAATTTTATGTAATTTCATCAATTTAAAACTTTAATTGCTTTCCTCCAATAATTAATACAATGCATGTTGCTGTCTTCATAGTAGTTGTTCAGAGTACAAGATGCAGACATAATAACTTTTCTAAGCACTGTTGGTACAAATATTTCTTCTCATTAAGATAAGAGAAAGTAGTTGTACATATTCCATAATATTCCATAATACTAGTGTGTTATCAGTAGAATTGGCCATATCAGAAGCTGTTGAGTCTTTTACAGCTCAGCATACTTATCTGGCTTTACTTTTTTATGGTATAATTTTGTAATTGTGTCTATATATTTCAATTATTTTTCTTAGCAGCTAAAAATCACCTATAGCATCTAGGGAAATAGTTCAGCAACATAAGCACCTGACTGGCAGGCACAAGGTGAGTTTGGCTTCTGGTACCAAAAAAAAAAAGCTACAAATACTGTTTATTGAAAGGGAGACAAGTTCTATTGAAATAATAGCAGCATGTATTACTTTAGTGTAATATCATCATATTAAATGTCCTGGTAGGTAAACTTCAATGCTTCTATGTAACCTTAGTTTCTGAAGAGCAAGATTCACTTTCAGGGAATTCTAATATATTTTTCTTTGTCATTTTACTAGAAATTCAATATTTAGCAGACTTTGTTCTCCAGTGAGTTAGTCCCTATTTTGGGTAGCTGGAACGGTGTCTTCCTGTCTTCTGAAAGTTGACATTACAAGAAGCTTACACTGCTCATAGATGTCTCATGCAAAATGTCAGAGTTCATTTATTTCATAGGTTTGGTTACCTCCGATGCAATGAACGTTTATAGCAGCTCAAGTCATAGTAACTAAAATTTAAAAGTGGCCTGTATGCCAGCAGCTGATGAATGGATAAAGAAAATGTATTTATACCTAATGGAATTGTGATCAGCCATGCAGAAGGATAAGTTTGAGACATTGGTAGAAAAATGGATGCATCTTGAGACCATCATGTTAAGGGAAATAGGCACAGAAGGTTAAATATTGCATAGTTTCTGTTGTATGAGAAAACTAATGTATGAATAATTTAAGGAGCAAAATTAGCACCTCTTTGACTTGACATTTATGTTCACATATAAGGTGTGATTACATGCCTATTCTGGGAAAGCTTGTAGATCTTATAATGAGTTGTGAGTTGCTGTATGATCACAAAGCTTAATTTATGTCACCAGTTCTAGATTATAAAGTTTGCTAAGATGCCACAGCATTCTAAATGTTGGGATCTTCTTGGAGAGGACATTTTGGCAAATGTTTACGTGGCCTACCTTTGCTCAATGTACTATTCAATTTGAGAAAATACTAGTTGGCATGACATTGAGGGGAACCCTTTGTCACTGTGACCCTTCTTTAGCCTGATTTACCTAATTTTAGAGCAAAGTAGAAAGCAAAAGAATGACCAGAAAGAAGAAGTGACATTTGTTAAAATTCCTAAGTGACAAGCATCAAGTAGAGCATAATGAAAACATACAATACACATAGTATTGCATTTATACATTGTACAGATGCACCATACTCTTTGATCATCATAATAGCCCTGTGTTGTACCCAGTTTCCTTATTTTACAAACAGGGAATACACTCAGAGAATTGAAGTCTGGTGCTTCATCTCCCTGTAGATACTGTGCTGATTTTTCAAATCTGCACTTTCTTCTGTAATTGGGAGTTACATTTTGTTGTTAACTTAGTTGATTTTCAGTGTCTCCACAAATCCCCCTTTAAGGTTTGCTGCAGCCTTTGCTTTTCTCCGTTCCCTAGGAAGGGTTTGCCCCACTTCCATGTTGTAAGACCAGATTCACAAGAGTCTGTCTCCTAGGGTTAGGAGTTTGGTGTTGCACTGAAAGAACACCGAGTCATTAAAAGATCTGAGGCTGTTATAAATGGTCTGGTTCACTGTGTGTGGAAAACAGATTGGAGGAAAGCAATTAAAGTTTTTGTTTCCTATATAGTTTTACCTTAAAAGGAAGCAAAAGGCTTTGGGTTGTAGCTCAGCAGTAACACACTTTCTTATTGTGTATAAGGCCCTGGGTTTCATCCCCAGAACCCTCCCCGCAAAAGTGAAATAAATATACATTCATTATTTCATTCTTTGTATTTTAACAAATTGAAGTATTAAAAATAAATGAAAAATCTTCTTTAAATTTAGAAGGGAAAAGGAAGAGCAAACAATTGAATGATGAGTAAACATCAAACCTGAACTAAGTGACTCTTTATAAAATAAATAGTCTGTATTTTTAATGACAAAAAGAAGATCAGGGACTATTTCAGATGCAGGAAGATTGGACATGACCTTTAAGTGCAGCATGTGATCCTGGCCTGGAAATTGATTTCTCTTTTTCTCATAAAAGACATTACTCTGACAACTGGGACAACATGAATATGTGCACATAGGTATAGTAATAGTATTGTACCAATGTTAACTTCATAATTGTTAGATGAGTGCTATGGCTTTTATGAAAATATTTTCACACATACACTGTGAAAAACAGTTCCAAGAAGCATCACATCTGGAAGTTCCTCTAAAGAAGAGTGACACTTATAAGAAGAAGAAAGATAAAGCATGTGCGATAACACAATGACTTTGGGGGAGCTGAGTGAATGGTACTCATAGTTCTCTGTAGTACTTTTACAACTTGTCTGCATGTGTGATGCTATTTCAAGACAAAAAATGAAAACAAATTGTTGGAGTGAGGAGGGAGAGCAAGAACTAGGCACGTTTGCTTCTTGGGCCAGGAAGTCAGGCATTATTAGGTCCAGGGTGAGGGAGCTGGAAGCCTGGATGCTTTGGGATGTGGTGATAAATGTGTCCTGGAGTGTAGGGAGAGATGCATTCTTTTCATAGCACCACTGACCCTCTCCTCCCTCCACAGAATTGAGCTCTGTTAGACATTTTGTGCTTCATGATGCTCTGGTTTTTAAAATTTGTCTCCACAAACATGTATAAGGGCTAATTGCAAATCTAATGGAATAGTGAACTCTAAGACTGAGGCAGGAGCGAGGTGATCTGGAGTAAGCCAAGGAGTGCAGGCTGAGAAACTCTTTCACTAGGGATGTTTGCAAGTAGGAGACTCTGTGGAAATGAGAGCTCAAGCCACAGAATATGATTTACATATTTAAAAGAAGCATTGTACAGTTTGTTTATCTTACATGTGTTACTGACTGACTTAATCATCCTAGGGGGCTAAAAGAAAAATAGGAATTCCCTCCCAACTCATTTATTATTGCCCAAAGGCAGGAAAGAGCTTCTGAACTGCACAGTGATGGTAGCTTGGTAGCCATACTTGTAGCAGAAAGGAAAATGCAGGGCATGTGACTCTGACAAAATAATGAAAACTTAAGAATGATTTAAATTCCTGGTGCAGGCCATAAAAGTAGGAGGAGCATTCAGATGAGAAAGATGACAGGGACGTAAAATGTTCACAGCAGAACCCTTGGTTGATGCACTCTTGATCTTAGCAGTGATGTAGTTCTTAAATGTATAGCGCAGTCACACAGTTTGGCACATATAGTTTGTTGAGGTAGTTTTAAGAAGAAACTCTTAATAGAAATTACACAACGTTTAATAGAAGCATGTGTACACCATAATGAAAAGAAGATAGAAAGAAAATTTCCCAGTGTTTCTGTTTCATTATTTTTAACCCTTTGCTTCCCACCAGCCACACCAATTGTGTTCTAACTGATGAACACAAACAGATTTTGACAAGAAGCTGAGATAGGTGAATGCATTAACACTGGCCTGACCATTCCTTTAGCCAAAGGTTGGTCCTTCTGGCCATGTGAAAGGATTTTAAAAGAAAATAATAGCCCTGGGCAATTCTGTGCTGACTAGATTCCTGCTTAGAGGATAAGCAGGAAGCAAAGGAGATAGAGAAATGAGACCAGACAATTCACATAAACCCAAATAAAAACTCTTCTGAGCACTTGAGAGTTTTTAGTCTTCCTCAAATGCAAAATAATGAATTTTAATGCCATAGAGAAGGAGATTGGCTCTATAAATTACACAACATATTTACTATGGAATGTTGTACTGTCTTTCTTAAGGAAGACTTTCTGCTCTGTGGTTTCTACATAGAAGGGTATTAGAAGCAGAACATTGAATTTTCTCTCATTTTTAAGCACAGACTTTGTAACGCATAAAATGAAAAAAGAATCTGAAAGCACAAACACAAAATTGTTAACAATACTTAAGCGAGGGTAGATATGGGATGGCAGAAAGATTTCCACTTTAGATATTCCATGCTTTGCTATCCTTAAAATAATGTCTTTTTCAATTGGAAAAAGTAAAGCCACTTGAAATTTGAGAAAGAAATTCCAATCATTTCCAATGGCAGAGTTTTTAAAAAGTAAAGAAGAAAGGACTTTTGGTGTAGTCTATAATTATAAGACAGTCTAAGTGGGAGTAGGAAAGATAAGAATTCTTTAGAAAACAGAAAGCAGTACCATGGGATAGCCGGTCCATCTAGAAAAGACCTTTAGAATGATGCTGTGAATTGTTGGCATGTATTTTCAGCATCTAGTATGAACCTCTGTCCTCATGCCCAGAGTTGTACAGTTTGAACAGTCCTTCCTGTGCCTTACTGAATCTGATAAATCTTCCTCCCACAGTACATGTCCATGGAAGATATCCAGTCAAGTATGGGATACTATGATATAGAAAAATTGTGTGTCCAGTGAGCAAATAGCATTTCTTACAGTGGGAGTAAATTTCTTATAGTAAAATCTTGGCGTGAAAACAACTGAACAGGATAAAATATATCCTCTGGCATCTCCCCACATGTATTTGGTTGGTCATCCTTCCGATTTTCTTAATGAGACTCCATTTTGGTTAATATTTTATGAGGTATAGCCTTTGTTTTGCACCATTCTTGGATATTTCAGCCCATCCATCATTATAATCATACTTAGAGTATACTTTGTCCTCCTTTCTTTTGTGCTTACTTTTGTTTATCCTGTCACAATATTATTGACCTTCACAGAGACTCCAGTCTGGGCCCTGTCCTTCCAGCTGTGATCTTGGCCCTGCATTTTCTTTCAAGATCTCCTTTTCCAATGAAGATACATGGAGTAGTATCTTAATTTCGATTTGGGCTTTTTATTTTTTGATTGATGTTTCTTAGTGGAAACACAGCATCTCTTATGAGCCATGGGTTCAGTGCATACACATTCATGAAAGTCAGATGCTGGTGATGAGAGTGCAAATGACAGATTGCCACTGGATCTACGCTCTGGGCTTCATGGGTTATGGCAGGAATCTGGTGACTGCTAGGTACCTTCTGCCCAGACAAATGCACATACTTAAAAATGTGTATGGACAATTCCAGGGAATTCACAGGCCATCTGTATCCCATTAATTCCCCAAAGCCATGGAATTAATGCATACTCTATTTTAGGATACATACAGGGGAAAAAACTTCTTAGAGATTAGAATTTAATTAAATAGAAGACATCATATTTGTGATATTATTCACACTTCAGACTACCTGGAGGCACAAAAAACTGAAGGAAAATGCAGACTAGAGTGCTACATTTCATAGCATGATGTTAGAGCTGGAAGGAATATTTGTTAAAATAAAGTTTGCATATAGATGTGTGGCTAAGTAAACTGTACACTTCTGCTGTGAATGGCTGGCTCTTAAACATCAAAAGCCTAGATTTGAGGTTTAGGAATGTATTTGTGTATGTGTGTGTGTGTATGTATGTGTGTGTATATATATATATATATATATATATATATATATATATATATATATATATATATGTGTGTGTGTGTGTGTGTGTGAGAGAGAGAGAGAGAGAGAGAGAGAGAGAGAGAGAGAGAGAGAGAGAGAGAGAGAGAGAGAGTATTTTAAACAACTCATGAAACCAGAATCTTGAAACATATGTCAAAAAAGAAATAATAAATTTCATACTCATTCCCCTTTGGGTTATGGACACTAACATTTTTCTGTTGTTGGTTCCTTTCTAGGATGGACAAGCTTCATTTATACCATATCTGGAGATGTGTACATAGGTAAGTTTGGAGTATGTCACTTTGTCTTCATTCTCAATTTGGTCTCTAGTATTGAAGGGGTAAAAGGTATTTGAAATCACTTTACTAAATCATTGAATACTGTGCCTCCTTCTCTCCCACAGCAGCCCTCTCACTTTCTGCACATATATGCCCAGGGCAAGCTGCTTCACAGCTTCCAGAATGTTCCATGAAGGAGAGCATCATACCAGTGGTGACACAGCCATTTCACTGCATCCTGTGTATAGACAAAAGGTGCACAATTATGTGTGGTGGCACATCTCATTAAGAGGCTGGTGACCCTCATACTGATACAGGGATGGAGCTATAGGAGGCTATAATGGGACTGGGAATCTTTCTGTCTCTTGGGCCGTAGATCGGGTTGGGTTGGAAGTCCCAGATGCATTTGAGATATCTTAGGGTTAGTTTTCTCCTATTTTAAGGGTTGTGTGTGTGTTGGTAATAGAGTAGTTGATGAATGTTGGAGAACCATTTGACCCACATTTTATAGATGAGCAATGTACTTGTGTAGAATGAAAGGCTCCTCAGTCCGTTTCCATGCTGCCCCTTATAGTCTTCATCCAGTGACAGCAAGAGGCCACACCGCCTGTCTTTTCAAATCAAAATCCCTTAGCCAATTGAGCACCCAAAGAACCAGGAAGAGCGTGTTGGAGAGAATGTATTACATTCTGACCCTTCTTATCCTCCTAGAAGCAGCCAGGGCTTCCAGAGAAATACTCTGTGGCAGAAGACTTGTGCATGCTGTTAGTGCTGCTTCTGTGTCAGTGGGTCCTCAGTGGCCACTGACCAACTTTCAGCTGCTGGAATCTGTGCCATTTTTCTGACACCTGGGGAACAGCTTTGCCTCCATCAGGCAGGATGAAAAAACTACTGGAAAATGAACATTCTGGAAGCTATCTGACTTAAGTATGGTACTGAGAAGCCTGTGGGAGGGGCTTGTTCCTGGGCTCCCCAGGGAGGAGTATGCCAAGGCTCTTGCTATGGGAAAGTGCTTGATGATGCCCCCGCATTGTCTACTTCACTTCCTGTCTCACTCTGCTGAATTGTGGGCTCCTATTCCCTGGAATCACCTCCCAAATGAACTCCTTGCACCTCAACATGCGAAAACCCAAAGTTGGTGAAACAGCCTTCCCTTTCCTCTCCTCATTCCCAGTGTCAATAGCTGCTGGTGTGGAGCATCCCAGATATAATCCGGGGATCCCCACTGTTGAGACTCTCTGTGTTGCGGTTCTTTCTGTCCTGCTTCTGTAGGGATCTCTTTCCTGAACTTTGCGATACCTAATGTTATGGTTTATGTCTAGTTGTCCACCCAAAGTCTCATGGAGTCATTGGGCGGGGACTTCTAGAGTTTGAGACTTGATCCATGATCCCTGGGATTATAGGTTTTAGTACTGATGGGATTATGGGTGGAAGTACTTCTGGGATTATGGGTGTAGCCTAGGGCGGGAGCTAAGGCGGAGAGCCTGAATGTAATATAAAGAGAGACAGAGAGACAGACTGGAGCTCTAGCTGTTG
>PVJA010033644.1:0-23156 GCA_004027025.1 Myocastor coypus | reverse complement strand
TTTTTTTTTTTTTGTCTTTTTGAGACAGGGTTTCGCTATGCAGTTGAGGCTGACCTTGAGCTCACTTTTGTAGCCCAGGCTGGTCTCGAACTCGCACCAATCCTCCTGCCTCAGCCTCCCAAGTGCTGGGATTACAGGCGTGAGCCACCACGCCGGCTTCTGCCTTCATTTTTGACCCTTGCCAAACACACACACACAGATGTGTTTCACTACTTTAGTTGATCAATTTGTTCAACTAGGACAGCTATGTTTAGCCAGTTAAGTGACAAAGCTTTCAGTTTGATCTCTTAATTTTATTTGCTCCTCTAGCCTACCATGAGAACTAGGTGAGGACACGGTTTCTAACTAAATTAACTGATTAACTAGCAATGGGATAATTAGTCATGGTGTTAGAAATGGCTTATTACTGCCTGCTCACATGTCCACTATGCAAGTGATTTTCTTAAGTACATGTGTGAAGCGAGCAAGGGTTACCTGGTATGGATGTAGCTGTTGAGAGTTAGCTGAGCTTCGTCCTGAAGAGCTGCAATGGCAGCAGCGTTCCGGAAGCTTCTCAGTTCAGAACCGCTGTGTGTGGGCACTGGAAAGGAGATCAGGAGACTGTAGCAGGCAGCACCGGAAATGTAGTGGGAACACGCCACTCCAGAAGTGGGTGCCCACCAGCGCAGCACACAGGTCCCCACAGTTACGGGAGAAAGGATCAGCTTTGGCGAATCAGCTCCCCTGAAAAGATCATCTCTTTCTGCAGAGGTCAATCTAGACTCTGAAGTGGCCAAATTTAATGAGGTTGCAAACTAAAGAAGGACAAGAGGCAGGGGCCTGCATCTGCTCACCAGCTTTGAAAGTGACGATGCATTTCAGACAGGCAAATTCAGTAGCGTCTAACCGGAGCTGTCTGAAACGAGCTACCACCTCTTGTAAAGCCTGAATTTCAGATATGATCTTGTTCAGTTTCTGGGAGTCTGTGTTGTCACCATTCATGCCTAGAATAAAAATATGGGATAAATACTCTAATATGAAGGCATTTTCATGATTTAATATTGATTTTTGGTAAAATACTGCATATCAATATTCAATTGTCACTCTAAGATATCTGATTCCATGTAAACTGGCTATATTGTATGAAAGTTAATACAAAATCTTCTCTTGGATGATAACAAACACAGTAATTTGCATTTAAATAACAATGCAAGCAGTCATGAATACAACAAAACAACATTATTTGCATTTAAATATAGATTTATAAATGACAGGTATACTCTATTGTTCAGCAGGAATTTGTTATTCTTTACATGTTGTTCTTTTTTCAGTAATGTATTTTTATGGTAATTTCTACAACAAAGTCATTAAATTGTGCAATTCTTACCAGATACAGCCAGTAGAGTGTTAGCATCAACCGGAATGGCCCATTGTGCTATTCCTAGAACAAACAGTTCTCTCCAAGCATCTTCCAAAAGCATCAGCTGTCATACAATAGATGTATAATATAATATAGTATGTAATTTTTAAATTTATAAACAATTTTAATATGTAAATTCCATTATTTTAAAAAGTGCTTTAAGTGTCTGTCTTGGTAAATCATTTTCTAAATAGTTTAGCTTTCCCATATTTTCTTTCTTTTAAAAAAAGAAAAAAGTGCCTATAGATGTTCACATACATTTGAGAGTCAGCCATTCCAATTCCTCAACATTTGCTTCACTCAGAAAAGGATCTAGCCCTCCTATCTTTGCGCTTGCCTCTTCCTGCACACCTAGAAGCTTCTCTGGAGATCAGGCTCTCTGAAAATACCACCAGGACCTTGGCAGGTGGGCTCCCCTGGTATAGGACCCTAATGTTGTCAGGACTGAGGGTTACTGATTATGACCAAGTTTGCAGGTCTGGAGGGCCAAGGGGAGGCTAGGTGTGGAGAGAGAGAGAGAGAGAGAGAGAGAGAGAGAGAGAGAGAGAGAGAGGCTAATTCTCAAGAGGCATGGGTGAAATCAGGGTATAATTATGTTAATCAGGTTTCACTGAGTTTACCTCATCTCACTGTCTGATTTTTCTGAGACTCATAAGTGGACAGCATCAAGGTGCTTGTCATTTTCATTCTAATAAAATATGCTACTGAATGTTTAAGCAAAAATCTGTCTCATTTTCCAGATTAATATATGAAATTTTATTTCACTACAGTTTGCTTATTGTCAAAGTCTTTCTACCAAAGAGCTAAGTGAATTTTGTTTGGATAAAAGAATAAAAGTACTTGTTTTAAAAAAAATAATAGTCAGCACATGAACATGCTTGCATACACACACACACACGCACACATGTACACACACACACACCCCAAATGCTAGAGCTGGTACATTCTAACAATCTTGAAAAAATAATCTCTACTAAAAAAAAAATCCCTCAAAACCCAGCCAGTTCTTAATGACGTATTAAAGAATTTCCTAAAATAATGAAGGCTTGTAACCAAAATCATAATTAGACCAAAAGATTTAAGTTTCAAAATGTTTTTTATATTTTATTGCATTAAGTAATTAGAGGAAATCATCATTTTAATGTACAAGGTAAACAATATCTAATTCTGGCTACATCACACTAGAAGATTAAATGTTTTAGCCGGGCATGGTGGCGCATGCCTGTAATCCCAGCCCTTGGGAGGCTGAGGCAGGAGGATCGGTGTGAGTTCGAGACCAGCCTGGGCTACAAAAGTGAGCTCAAGGCCAGCCTGAACTGCATAGTGAGACCCTGTCTCAAAAAAGACAAAAAAAAAAAAAAAAAGTTTTAGCAAATCTCCCAGTCTTTCTATAAAGAATACTTCATATTGGGGAGCTGGGGAGATGGCTCCGAGGCACAAGTGCCTGGGCAAGTGCAAGGTCGTGAGTTTGAACCCCCGTCCCACAAAAAAAAAGAATACTTCATATTAAGGAGCACTATTATATGCTAATTAGCTATGAAAATGATTGAAGGATTAAATCCTTTGCCTTTAGGACTACTTACTAGGGTTTAGGGTGTAGTTCAGTGATAGAATACTTGCCTACCATGTGCTAAACTCAGGGTTTGAGCTCTAGCACAAGTGGTGGTGGGGACCCAGACTAATTGGCTTTTTGTAAATTTGCCATTAATTTCCATGAATACAGTACTTATAGACAATAGTTGTGAACATTTTATTGTCTTTTTCTCTTACTGGTTAGAAAAATGTTATCATGGGATTTTAAAAAATATTCCCAAACAACCTAATTTCTTCATTCTGGCATAAAGTATTTTTTTTTAATGTATTTAGTACAGGGTCTACAGGATCTCACTACACAGATTGGACTCATAGTGATCCTCCTGTTTTCAGCCTCCCAAGTGCTGGGATTACAGGCATGTGCCATCATGTTCAGTCTCAATCACCCTCTCAGCACACCCAGGGGGCAGGGCCGGCATGGCACCTGGGAATCGAACCCCCATCCCTATGCCTGCCTAAGCAGGTGCTTTAGTTCGCTGAACTATCTGGCTGGTCCATATATATATATATATATATATATATATATATATATATATATATATATATTTTTTTTTTTTTTTTCTTGTTTCAGAACCTTTGTTGTTTATTCACTCATTTTTATGGCCGGCTCAGCCCGCCCCAAGGGCAGGGCTGGCGCAGCATGTGGTGCCTGGGATCGAACTGCGGTCTCTGAAGCCTCCCAAGCTTTCCCAAGCAGGCACTTTAGAACACTGAGCCAACCCGCCGGGCCCCTGGCTGGTCCTTATAAAGTAATTTCAGCTGCACAATTTTCTGTCTGAATGTCATTTATGACCACAGAATTATGCAAAATGTCTATTTATTTGTGAAATCTCTAGAACCCCAATATATCCCAGCATGCAGGAGGTGCATAATGCATGCTGTGGTGCTACATGCTGCTAAGTTGGTGGCCCAAACTGTATCACAATGAATGATATAAAGCTCAAAATATGAAATAATGAGACTAGCTTCAACAATCTCATGAGAGAATACTCTTACCACCTGCAATTTCTGCTTTAGTATTCTTTAAAAAGTACAGATTTGGGGCCTGGCGGGATGGCTCAGTGGTCTAAAGCCCCTGCTTAGGGAAGCCTGGGCGGCTTCCGGGACTGCAGTTCTATCCCAGCACCACATGCTGCACCAGCCCTGCCCTCGGGACAGGCTGAGCCGGCCGTAAAAATGAGTGAATAAAAACAAACAAAGGTTCTGAAACAAGAATAAAAATAATAAATAAAATAAAAAATTCTTTAAAAAAAAAGTACAGATTTATCATGGGTTTAAAAAAAGGAAAAAGAGGGGCCCAGCGGGATGGCTCAGTGGTCTAAAGCACCTGCTTGGAGAAGCTTGGGCGGCTTCAGGGACCGCAGTTGCATCCCTGGCACCACATGCTTTGCCAGCCCTGCCCTCAGGGTAGGCTGAGCCGGCCATAAAAATTAGTGAATAAACAAAGGTTCTGAAACAAGAAAAAAAAAAAATAAATTAAATAAATTTTAAAAAGGAAAAAGACTAAGATTTTAAAATTTGAGATTAAATTTTGTTTCAATTAAACTAACATAGAGATAAAATTCTTATCCATGTGTTTTTGTAGACCAGATCCAACCTTTTTGAAATAAATTATATTTCTAAAGGTTCTATAGATAGATGTACTGAACCTGTAGAAAGATGCTGGTAAAAATAGCTTCCTCTTCAATATTAAGAATAAATGTATGCCTTAGTGATTTAGCTAAGCAGTGTCCAGTTTTCTAAGACTGAATATGCACAGAGTTGAATGCTTTGTGTTCAAGCCCTACTCACAAGACCGCTGTGTCCTGATGGTCATACCTGGTCTTGCAAAGACAGTGTGGAGAAAGCTGGCACACTCTTAGCCCACTTGATGCTCATGAAGAGGAGCCTGGCAGCCGATTCACACACAGACTCAGTGGCCACTTCATACAGATACATCGGGGTCCCATTCACTTCATGGGGGTACTGGGGGGAGAAGAGAGAGAGATGCTTGGAAGTGAGGAATCCATAGCAGAGTAAGAGGAGTCAGACTCATTCTCTAATTAAAGCAGAGGAGGGGATGAAAAGGAACCTGGATGTTCTTCTATTTCATGTACAGTTGCCATAGGTGTATAAAAAATAATCATCTGTACCTACAGAGTTGGGGGAATGATGCGTATTGCAAAGCTACATTTTAGTCTTCAGGGGCCTCTCCCTTCCAAGAAGGTGGCTGGCTTTTCTTTGCTCTGCATCAAATTTTGCTTGGGCTCAGCCCAGTGCCAGGCCTGGCTCCCAATTTAGACAAGAGCCGCTTGCATTTATGTAAATAAAAATAGATGTGAAAAAAGTATAAATTAATAGGCATCCCAAACACAAATATGCATATGAGTATTTTTAGAAAGGATTAGTGTATTATGGAAATATTTCAATTAGACATCTTAATCATTCACAGAGCATTCCCATTCATAACTGACAACATATTCATAACACTACTTTCCCGAGCTTATTATACACATCAAGGGTAAGAAAGCAATATTAAATATTGTGCGTGTGTATGTGCCCAGGTGTTTGGCTTCCCCACAGTGTGAGGCTGCAGCTGGTCCTCCTCTGGGGGAGTCCTAGGCTCTTCCCCCCTGGAGTGGGAGCCCTGGGGGGTGTCAGCTGAAGCTTGCAGGGCAGTCTAAGTTTCCTAGGTGGCTCAGGCTTCAGCTCCACTAGGAGGGGTTCAGTCCAATCTTGGTATAAATCCGTGTGGCTCAGAAGGGAGTAAGGGGTGCGTGTAAAATGAAGTCAGATTCTGCAAACCGCCTTAACAGGATTAGGACACTGTAGAATCTACCTTGTCTAGGGAACCCACGGCTTTGTCGGAGACAGCTGATTCCACAGACTTGCAATTCAAGGCCCTTTCTTCCAGTTGGAGCCAAATACTTTATTATAAAACAAATGTCTGATAAAGCTAATTTTAAAAATAATACAACAAATGTCTCTTTTTTTGGCCTCTGGGAAGCCCTGAGGCCGCTGTCTGGCTTTCTATGACTCCACCCACTACCAAGCTGCACAGTAGGTGTTCTAGCGAAGTCAGGTTTCTGGCTTCCACCCCACAACCTGCTCAGAGGAGTTTCTGCAGGGGTGTGAGTTTGGGAGTCTACCTTTGGAGTTCTACTCAAAGGTTGGCGGTCCCTAAACCGAAGTCTGAGCGCCCACAGCGTAGCTGGAGGGTAGGACGCCTAGCTGATTGCCGCCCAGTCTCTGTTTTTCTCCTGACGCCCTCGCGAGCCGGACAACTACTGGGTACGCGCTGCTCCCTCCCTCCATGGCCAGCAAGGCCACTGACCTTGGGCGTGGGCTGAGCGAGGCTCACAAGGGTCTGCCTCTCCGGGGTGGCGGACACTGCGGCCAGCTCCAGGCCGTGAGGCTCCAGCTGCGTGACTGTGGTGAAGAAGGCCGGGGCAGGCAGTGCCGCGGACGGGAAGTGCGCGGTCGCCCCGTTGTCCTCCTTGTGTCCGCGGAAGTAGAGGGCCACCTGTTTGCGGATGGTGGAGGTTCGAGGCCCCCGCTCGTGCTGCACGGCTGCAGAGACAAAGACAGGGGCGCACGAGACCATTAGAGACCCCACCTCAGGGCACATCTGGGCAGGCGAGGTCACCGAAACGTCAGAATTGGGAAGGACCTGGAACCGGCGGACGGAAGGCGCCCAGAGTGTATCTCAGTCCTGCATCGGGTGCACCAGGGAGCAGAGCTCGGAGCAGCCCCCGTCTAGGAGGCCACAGGAGCAGTCTAGAATCAGCAAGACCAGGTCTGCCCTCGCTCCTGTAGGCCTCCTCCCTCCCCTGGGGTCACAGGGAAACCAGAAGCCCTCCCGGCTGCAGTAGCTGGCCTGCTTCGCCCACACAGGTTCTCCGTGCAGAAGTCTGCAGTCCCCCCACCCCCCACCCTGTCTCCCAGAGGGACTTCAGCCTCCTCCAAGGCCCAAGGCAAAACGGATACGAATCTGGGCACACTGAGGAATGGGATGAGGGAGAGCCTGTCTTCGAAGTGTGCTGAAGAAGACTGGTGAGATGTGACAATTACCACCAACAGTTTAAACAAACAAATTAATGCAAGGCAATCTTCTGCCGGCAGAGCCTGACAACTTGTCAATACACAAGTTCAACAGGTTGGAGTCCCCTCCTGCTTCCTGGGCGACCGAGAAGGCGCTCTCCTAGACAGGCATAGGACCTCAAAGCTACTGCCCAAATTCGGGATCCGCCCAGGCCTGGGGATGCCCACGCCGGGCGACGACGAAAACACAGCTCGGTCTGTGCTCCAGGCTCAGGAAGCATTGTGAAACCCAGCTGCTTTCGCGCGGGTGGGGGTTTTGGGGAGCCGGGTGTGGGACGCACCCCTGTGCAGTCACCTGCCTTTCCAGCCTCTTTTTTCTGTAGAACCGAGAAAGGGCTCTGAAAAAGCCTAGAGCTTGCCCCATGGCCATACGGATGTTGGCATCTCTGAGAATTTACAATTAAGTGTGAAATTTCACGTCTCTGCTCTCCCTCTTCCAACTCCCTGACCTCCTCTGAGGAGAATACAAAGACGGTGAGCTCCTTGGGGAGGCAAGCAGTGGGTGGCCACGAAGGGTTGCAAAGAACCACTAGAAGAGGGATGCTGAGAGGGGCAGAAAATACAACCACCACCACCGCCCCGCCCCAGCTATGCCTTCCTGAAGTGGTTTGGGGCGCAAGGTTCTGAGGCGAACCGGGGCCTTGCCCAGGCAGTTCAGTAGGGTTAGCTGGGGACGACCGTAGAGGCCACTCCCCAGCATCTGGAAAGAAGTATTATGTTGGAAGATGATTTACATGCATAGGAGTGTCGTGTATTTTCTGTACATATAATTTACTTACTACTCAATCAACATTACAAGAATAAAGGGATAGACTGATTACCATCTTTGTTCATGTTGACTTCCAAACACTTCTTCAGCCGACACGCCCGGCACTGGTTTCTGTGTGTCTTGTCTACCGGGCAGCCTCCCTGAAACAGAGCACAATGGCCACCAGCACCCTTAGGAGGGAACCAGAAGCCGGTGCCCCGCGGGAGTAGTTGGTACGGGACCCTGGTTGGCCCCGGGTCCCAGAGCAGGAGACGAGGCCGGTGACACGTGAAAGACTTGGAAACGAGCAGGGTCAGGTAGAAAAAGGGCTGCCATTTCTGGGACTGCCTCAAAAGGGCCAACCTGAGACTCTTTGGACTCGGTTAAGGAGGAAAAGGTCCTTCTCCCGACAAGGTAAGGATCTCAGGGCGCGGTTCGCCAGATCGCTAGGAAGCCGCTCTCCAGGGGAACTTCCGTTGGCCGAGAGGGACCAGACTTTTCAGGACCGGAGACAGCGACCGGACCCAGCGCTCTCCAAAGAGCAGGTTTTGGGTCAACACCCAAACTGCTTCTCCCTCCTGCCAAATACTCTGGCTTTGAGGCCCTGACTCTGACTCTTTCTGCTGTGTGAGCCCATTCGCCAGATAGACAAATTTCTCCCTTTTATTTTTCTCTTTTCTAATACTTTAATGTTGCTTTTGTACTTTAGCTATTTTTAACAACAACACATTGAGAAAACTTTCATCCTTAAAACTAGCATCATTATTCATGGAAACAGTCATTCCCAAAAAGTCAACACAAGTCAGAGTGGCCAAGGCTCACAGAGTGGAGATGTGAGGTGGAAAAGAAGCCAAGGTCTGGAAGAATCTAGAAAAATCTAGATTTCACTGGTTAAACATTCCCAGGAAGATAATATGGGCTTTCTGACAAAATGATAATAGTGACTGAGACTATTTAGCATGAGAACTGATAAAAAAGGTAGTCAAATATTCCAGAAATATTTATCTGATATGAATAAGAAAATAATGCAATTTTCTGAAATAGTGTTGACAATTAAAAGAGAAAATTTACACAGTTTATTTTAAGTTTTGTATAGTGTCTGGTGTTATTGCTAAGGGAACATACAGGTAGACAATCATGTGTGCACAAGCTTTTTCTTCTTATTTAACAGCACTGGGGTTGGAACCCAATGCCTCTTACATGTCAGACAAGAGCTCTCCCACTAAGCTGTCTCTCCAACCTGTACATGGGTAGCTGAAAATATGGTTCTATATTTATTAATGATAGGAAAAGGCAAGGTACGGTGGTAGAAGCCTGAAATTTAGCATTTAGGAGACTGAGGCAGGAGGATCACAGCAAATTTGAGGCCAGCTGGACTACATGAGTTCAAGGATAGCCTGAACTATATATAGTGAGAGCGGCCTCTAATTAAGTAAGTAAATAAATAAATAAATAGGCTCTGCCTATTTATAAATGTGGGCCAAGTAAAAGAAGGAAAAGTACTCCCTAGAGGAGAGGGCAAGCTACAGTGGGAGAGCACAGTAGCCATAAGTATTTTATATGCCAAAAAACATCAAAGAAATTTGGCATTTTCCTTTATTTGTGTAAGTTGTCATTATTAACCTTTGCAGTAACAACACAGTAAAAATATATGCATTTTAATTTTGTTTTTGAATGTCAAAAATGCATACACTTGGAAGTAGAATGAGTATTTTTTTCTTTGATATTCCATAAGTAAAATCACTTACTGGGTTGCATGGATTTATATGATCGCATTCCTCCAATTTAAAACATGTTGACTTGGCCAGGGATGTAACTAAGTGGTAGAGTATATGCATGCATATTCAGTATGCAAAGAGGCCCTGAGTTCAATCCCCAGCAGGAAAACAAAGCAAAACAACAATGAAAAGGTTGATGTGTTTAAAATAAAAGTGAGGTAGGTGTTCATAAAGTGCCTAAATGTTTTGTTATTGTTAATGATCTATTGAAATATTATTTACCTAGTCTTATTTTTTTAAATTTTTTTTCTTCTTTCAGAACTTTCGTTTGTTTGTTTGTTTATTTTTATGGCCGGCTCAGCCTGCCCTGAGGGCAGGGCTGGCACAGCATGTAGTGCCAGGGATCGAACTGCGGTCCCTGCAGCCGCCCAAGCTTTCCTGAGCAGGCGCTTTAGACCACTGAGCCATCCTGCCGGGCCCTTTACCTACTCTTAGAACAAAAGAGAGGAGGAAAATAATTTTTAGCTCCTGAGACAATTCCTCACTCCTCTTTGACCAGTATAATAACTCAAAGTAAAGAGATTTGAAGAACTTACTAGATGTAATCAAACATTTGTCCTGGGATGGTATCTTCCAATAGTCAGATGAACAAACGTAAATGGTGGCCTCCATTCTTTCTTAAGTGTGTCTTCAAATCAGGTCAAATGTATATAAATATATGGAGCACCAGAGAGGGACCAATGAGTGCTCAACTCAGCTATCTTGTCCTCTAGAAGAGCACTAGGCATGATGATCTACCATCATCCCTTTATAAGTACTTGGACTGATATCAATATGTTTGGATTGACAGCACTTGCCTAGCATGCATGAGGCCCTGGGTTCCATTTCCAGACTGAAAAAAGCAAAAAGTAAAACAGAACACCTCACAGCGATTCCAACTGTATGGCAATCCTGGGGTTTGGTCCTGTGTGTGTACATCTTTATAGGATGCAGCTAGAAACTGATACTGAGCCAAGTATTCATTTAAACAGGTAATACAGGGGTGGAGAATTAAAAATAATTTCCAAGTGCAAGTGTCTTCTTATATGTGCTGACAGTGTAAATCCAAAAAGAGAAACCATACTAATTCATTAGCACCAGATGCTGTATGTATGTGTTTGTTTGTCATATGGATTAACTAGTGAAAGCTTTTTGTTATTTGGTTATCAAAAGCAAACTCCTGACTGATGGGTGCATCCAGGGGATCTTCTCAGGATTGAAAGTGGAAGCTTCTGAACACAGGCTCTGTGTGCCTGGCTGAGGGGATAGCACAGTGTGGAAGCAGAAGATTGATCTTTCAGGTTCAGGTCTACTGCTGAGGAGGAAACTGAGTCAGTCAATCACTTCTGCTCACTCTGTGTGCTTTGGCTTATATTTCAGTGCACCTGCATTTAAAGACAGTCCCGTTTGTTCAAGAGTAGAACACAACCCACTAGCACATTTTCTAAGCAGAGGAGGAGGAAGCTGTGGAAAGGGAAGAGGGTCCCAGTTGTACCCCCATTCAACCTGGCTCTGAAATTACACTATCCACTTGTAAAGCAGCTCCCTGCAAATCATAGCCTCTGTCTTCACTGGCTTACTTTAGGGTCTTAGCTGCCTATGGCCGTGACCTTGACTCTGTCCTTGTACCTGTTACTTCTGCTTTCTCTGGCAGTGGTCAGAAGAAGGAGCTCTGGTGCCACCTGGAATGGGGATGGGATGCCTATGCAACATAGCTTGCTGCTAGGTTACTTGTGGCTTAGATTCTAAAGTTCTTCAGCTGCCCTAGGCTGGCTATGGCTCTATAACCACCTGGTGTGGGCCCCATCACTGTCAAATGTCAGAAGACTTTTTTAAAAAGTGTAGGAAGACTATGGGATTTTAGACTTCTTTCTAATCTGTCCTCCCTTCTCTAATCCCTCCCTTCCAGAACCAAAGGGCTTCCCAGAGTTGAGGCAGGAAAGAGAGGAAAGCAAGGGAGAGGTCAGGTCCAGGCTTCTCCTCAATGGAGGCGTTGGCCTCTGGGAAGAGGGGGCGAGGGCGGGGGCGGGGGGCGGCGCAGCCCTGGCTAAGGTACCTGATTTCCGGATTTGCAGACGTAGGTCCGATTCCTCCGGATGCTCCGCTTGAAAAATCCCGAGCAGCCGTCGCAAGCGTAGACCCCGTAGTGCTTCCCAGAGCTGCGGTCACCACACACTTTGCAGGGAATATCTAAAATGCGGCCTGAACAGGCGAGAAAGACGGGGAAGGGGGAAGGGGCGAGGGCGGAGAAGAGGGAGGAAAGGGGAGAGGGAGATGCTAAGCAATCTGACCTCTGAAAGGATTAGCATCGAAGCTGCGGTAAAAGCAAATAATGAAGTGATTTTATAGCCAAACTTTTTTTCCTTGAGCAAGTGTCAGTTTCCTACAATGAGCATTATTCATGCACCGCTACATGTATTTGGGTCTCCTCTAATCGCCGAGACCCATTTTGGCATAAAAGATTACAGCAGGCCTGGGCGGCAGCACAGCCCGCCACTGCCTTTCTGCTCCTCGGAAAGTTTGGCCGCCTCCCTCCTCAGCTCTTGCATTTAACACAGAAAGTTGTTAGTGAGCCGGCAAGGAGACAAACTTGAAATGTAAAAGGGAAAGGAAGAAAAACAAACAAGGCTGGAATCTGGGATGGCAGCTGGAAGGCAATCGAGTTTTCTCGGAGCTCTCGGCCCGGGCGGTTGTTATTATTAGGATTATTATTGTGATGCTAATAGTTGGATTATTAATGATAATAAGGATAGTGGTAATGGCCCAACTTTTTCTTTACCTGTTTAAAGAATGCTTGGCGGGTTGCTTTGGAGAAATTATTTATTTGAGGAAAAATTTTTCTCTGCCAAGTGCCACTGGTCTGGGCAGGTGGAAGACAGTGACCAGACTTTGGCATCACCCCCAGCTTGGAGGGGACAGCCACCCCTGATTCCCATTCCCAAACCCTTCTCCCGGAAACCCTAGCCTCTTTTCCTTGCTTCTGTGTAGTCTTCCTTCAGGTTTTCCTGCCTAGTGGGAGCTGATCTTTATTTTTTTAAAGACTTTAATTTCTCCAGACTTTTGCACTCATCCCACTGGATTCAGGTTCAAGCAATCTTTCTTGGGAGTCCCCCGGAAGCCTGGGGTGACCCCTGAAGGGGTAGTAGGGGAGAGGGAATTATCCGGAAATGGGGGGGTTTCTCTGAGGTTCAAGGGTCCAAAAAGTACCTGAAGCGGTTTAAGGACTTAGCTTTTTTTTTTTTTTTTAACACAAAACCAAAGAGAACATTTAAAAAGTGCTAGCATTTTAATAACAAATCAGTTAATAAAGATGAGCTTACTAATATTTGATTTCCCCATCTCTGCTTGACCAGAGACTTCTCAACCCGCCCCAGGCGGTCTCAGGCCTGGCTGAAACTCCAACGCTGCCCGAAAAGAGCTTTTCGGCTGGGGGTGCAGAGAGCTGGAGAGGGCAGCTGAGGCGGCGAGGGCAGCCCCGGGGCTCCAGGATGCAAACGTGCATCCAGATTCCGAGGCTTCGGGAGGCCCGCACGCGAGCCAGCCTCGGCTCAGGTGGAGGAGACCGCGGAGAGTTGACTGGCGCGCGTAGGGGGGCTGGTGACAGCCAGGCTCAGCCCGGGTAATTACAACCCCGCCTCGGCACCTGCCTATAGAACCATCAGTGACCCGTCAAAAAGAGTAGCATGGGAATTTGGAAGGCGACAAAGGCCGGCGGGGGAGGCGCTCGGCGCAGCGGCCACCGCCTTGGCAGCCCCTCTCCCGCAGGGCGAGAGGGGAGGTTTGCTGGGGGAGGGAGGGGCCAGAGAGAGCCAAGTGAGGCCACCGTGGGTCTCTTCCTCCAGCCTCTGTGCCCAGGAGAACTCCCAGACACTCAGAAGTCGGGCTCTGGAGCTCTGCTGCGCCGCACTCCCTCTGGAAGCAGAGAACTTGGTTTCCATTACAAGTTCTCTGGAAGCAGAGAACTCGTAAATCATTCTCCTCTGCAAACGCACGCGCTCTGGCCGCGCTGGGGTCCTTGCTTGGGGCTCATCAGCGCTGTCAGCCCAGCTGTCTTCTTCCTGAAGGCAATGCTGATGCCAAGATGCGCGCACAGGAGGAGCAGCGGAGGCATCTCGCCCTGCTTCCTGTCCGGACAGGAGGCCAAGGACACAGATCTCTGGAAAACTCGCCGGCGCTGGGCCTGGACCCAGATATGTGCACCCCATGGGCAGCCAAAGCCACAGGTCGGCTCCTTGCTCAGGGCAAATCTCAGAGCCGAAGTCCTTGGGCAGATTAGAGACACGGAATAGGGCTGGGGCAGCACAGGAGGGACGCGAAAATTCCCTCTGCGCCTCGGCCTCTGCCACCCAGCCACATTAAGGTGACTTCGGGTCACAAGACAAGCTGGTTGCAAAGCTCTTCTCATTTAGCAAGCAGAGTGAGCTCGGATGTGAGGCAAGCCGGAGGTTCCCGAGGCTGGGAAACCGTTCTTAACTTCCCTCATCAGGGGGTCCCCTTGGGCCTTTTTGTGTGTCATAATTGCCTAAAGATATATGGCAGCTTCGATTACTGTAATTACCATCAGAGGCTGTTGAAAGAAGTTAGTCTGGGCTACAGGGGTGACTGGCCAGGGTCTTGTTACCACCCAAGCAGGGCTCTGAGTGACATCGCTCTGCCCTCCAGCCTCTGGAAGCCCAAGGAGGCAGGAGGCGAAGTCCTGCCCGGAGCACCCAGCTGCCTGGCCCCATCCTGACCCGGATTGCTGTATACCGAACCCCTCTGCTGCCCTTGGCTGGAAGGCTGCAGGTTTCGGGTGGCTGCGGCTGGTGTCAAAGGGCTCCTGGATACAGCAGTACTTTGGGTGGGGGCTGCGGCCTTTTGGGCCTGAGCAACCTTAGCAGCAGTGCCCAACTTGAGCTGGGCTTGGAGCTTGCTAAGCAAACAGACTGATAAATTGGGAAGCTCTGAAGTCCTTGCTGGGCCCAATCTGCTCCCCTAAAGTAGCCTCCTGAGCCCCAGCCTACAGAGTAAGGGTGCGGCCCTAAGCCAACTGGCATTCATGCCTGCCCCTTCCCTTGCTTCTAAGGCCTCACATTCCCAGCTCTCAAGGTGATCTGTACCATTAAGGAAAAGAACCCGGGGAGGAGGTGGAGGCCCAACCTCAGGCCAGAGAGCTAGGAGGCCCTCCCAGGCCCAAGGGCTAGGTTTTGGTACTGGATACTTGGAATGCAGCAAAAGCTTCCTTTTGCACCTCCTGGGAAGGACACTCACCCCATGAACACGGGTGGCAGAAAGCAAGACCGCCTCACTTGCTCCAGATCAAATAGCTAAGGCCACTGTAGGCCACTGGCTAGCAGGAAATACAGGTCCTGCCAGGGTGGGCCGTGCATTGGCACCACGGTTAAGGGTCCTTCTCTCTCTCTCTAGCTTAACTCTAAACATTTTTTTCTTTCTCTTTTTGTCGGCGTTCACTTTGCTCTAATTTCAGCACACCAGCATCCAAACCAAAACAAACGGATAAAATGAAAACACAGCCTATGTCTTGTGGGGGTGGGAGGTGGGGTCGGGAATTGCATCTCTTTAAAATGAGACTTCATTATCAGTCCTCAGAAGTATCTTGGACTCTACCAACTTTCTAGGGGACAATGAGGGCGAGCGAGGGGGGAGGGGGCGAGAAGGAACACGACGAGCGCCAAAAATGCTATAGGCGAAAACAGCACAAGCAGTGAGAGAGCTCCGGGACTTGGGGACTGAGGCAGGGTCCAGCACCCCCCAAGCACAGATCCTGGAATCCGCAGCCGCAGCCCCACATTAGGCGGGAACTGAGAAATCCGAGCACCGGGCCGCGCCTTCCCAAGGCCAATGCAGGCCTGCATGTTCCCGGGTTCCGCAGGGACTGTGCTCCCAAATGCCATCACATAGAACACTACCGCAGCTCCGCACTCCTGGTCGGGGCGGGATGAGGTCAGGCGCGCTGGGCGTTTCTCGGGGGAGCTAGAGGCTGAGAAAGTTGGAGGAAGGAAAGAAGAGCGTGGAGAGAGCAGGCCGAGCACTCCTGCCTCTGCAGAGCTGCGACTCGAAAAGTCTTTGGGATTAGGGATTTGGTTCTCTCTTTGCTAGAGTGCTTCGCCATACTTTAAATTCCCCAGTTATGACCTACGCGGATTTAGGATTAAGAAAAATGTGACTTTTAAATTGTTTCTGCTTCCTAGTTTGCAGGATTATTTGAAATAGCTAGAAACGAGGTGCAAAGCATTCCATTCAAAATCCGCTTTGCAGAGTTGCTTTTGCGTGCTGCAGCTTGGAGTTCTGAGCGGGTGTGTTATTGTGCTGCAGGCTGAAGCGCAGCCGAGTTCCCACCCCGGTCGTATTCCTCTCATCTCTAGCACCTAGCGACTAAATGGAAGTAACTTGCTGGACAAGTGGTTGCGTGGGTCACAACCTACCCGTCACACAGAGAGAAGGGGGAAATCAAGAAATTCAGAAGCAACGAAATTGCCCTTTTCTCTCCACTAAGTGCTCCAACTGGCGGTCCACAAGGGCTGGGCTAAAGGGCACACGCCCGTTGGGGTCCCTTTCCGGGACTCGGAGCTGAGCGCTACGGGCAGGACCTCCCAGGCCTCCCTCCCGATCGCCCGCCCCAGGTAGCACGCGTGGACCCCGGCGGCCTGAGAGGTACCCACTTGTTGATCCGGCTGGCTTGCTCATGCTGGCGGTCCCAGGACGAAGCGACTGGTGGGCACTGCCCGAGTCCCGGCCGGCAACACCTGCCTCGCTGCCGGGCGCTGCAGCTCGCCAGCCGCCCTCCAGCCTGCGAGGCTCCGGGGCAGGGGAGGTGGGTATCGCTTGCGCGTGGCGCTGTTCTCCGGCCGCTCAAAATTCGTTCCACAGTGGAAATTTAAGCATCCTTAAGTTTATTCCCGGCTCTTGCAAAACTGCAGCTGCTGGGAATGCTGCTCGATATGAACACACAGATGCACAGACAGATGGAGGAATGGTCAGGCAGGCTGAAGAAGAAGGGGGGACAACACGAGGGAGGAACTGAAGGACAGGGACGGACGGAGACGGGAAAATGGCTTTCCTACGGTGCAAAAAAGGCAAAAGCTCTCTCTTTCCCCATTCCTGCACTCAGTCTTCAATCTCTCCTACACAGGCATGCAGTGTTGGCAAATCTCTACAGACCGCTGGTTTTAAGAAGGATGGAACACACAACCGCAGTCTGAGAGGCAGATGGGCTCGGAGCTGCCGGAACGCAAGAGCGGAGTAGGAAAACTATATTGCTAGGAAATCTCCAGAGGAAAGCGGCGGCCGGGTCCGGGCTTCCGGGGAGAGCCGCGCACGCAGCGGCAAAGGGTCCCCGAAGTTCATTACCCCGTGACTTTGTGCCTGTCGCTGCGGGCTGGGTCCCCTGTAATATCTCCAGAAGCTCTCTGACAGGCAGCCGCTGGGAGGGGAATAGGGCGTCCCTGGCCCACTTAGCTTTTCCCCCAACTCCTGGCGGGGTCTGACGTCAGCCATGTGCGGGGAGGAGATGGGAAGAGGGAGGGGGTTAAATGCTAATGATATTAATGAACCTCCCAGCGGCTCCCAGAGAAAATGCAGGCGCTTTTGGAGCTGAGGAGTTAAGAGTGTGAATACGGGACTCTGCATGCGTGATGGTGAGGACGGCGCTGCTCTTGTAATAAAAATGAATTATTCTATTTAATGGCAAGGGAGAAGGGGAGGGGTGATGGGCTTTCTCAAAACGCTTTCCCCCCTCTCTCCAGGAGTGCCAGACAGATAGATTCCTGGAAGAATTTGGGTGGCTGTGTTTGTGTGTGATTGTGCACGCCCGACGTGACCGTGTGAGTTGGTTCATTCTTGGTCTCGTGCCCCTTCTGTTGGGTAAAACTTGGATCTGATCCGAGGTGAGTAATTTATTCATTTTGCAACTATCTATGCAAAGTCAGAGCTGAGGACGCTGCGCGTGGACCCGGGGCCTGGGCAAGCTCTTCTGGAGCCTCCGCCTCCGCCAGCCCTCGCGCGGGGGGCTTGGGCATCAACCGCGGGGAGGGCAGCTCCAACTTCTTCGAGCAGAGCCTGCCGTGCTGAGCTGCGCTAAGCGCCCCTAGCCTCCGCCAGCAGCTCGGGAGCGACAGAGCTTTCCCTAGCTGCTAGTCCCCAGCGATGTCTCTGGGTCGCCCCCTCCACGTCCGGGGGTTTGTAGAGCTCCCATCGTCCCGCTCTTCCGCTTGCTTCCAGCAGTTCCGAGGTCTCTGGTGCCCAGGTCCCGACGCGCCCCCGGGGAGCGCACACGGACCGAGCGGCGATCTCCGATCTCGGAGAGATTAATTCTATTTAAACTCTCTCGGCAGCTTGAACTTGTCGAACAAGAGCTTGCCAGCCGGTCTGCGGGGCGTGGGCCTGGCCAGGGGTCAGGGGTCAGCGTCCCCCTCCTCTCGGCTTCGGAGGGAGGGGTTCAGCCGGCCCGCCCCGGCTCGACGCTCTCCCCGGACTCCGCAGCAACTCCGGCTTCAAGCGAGTCCGCCTCCAGCTCTCGGGGGGCGCAGGAGCTCCACCGCACCTTGTCGCCGGTTGCGCTGGCCGTGCACCTTTGTGGGCGCCGCAGCACGTGACCAGCCACAACTTTCAAGCGGCCTCGGCAAGGCTAGAGCCTCGGGCGGCGCATGCCACGCGCACCAGAGCCCGCGCTGCAGGGCAGCGCAGCCACAGGCGGGAGCCCGGTTACCCTGTACCAAGTTTCTCGCCCCCCTCGGTGTTTGGAATCGCGATGAGTTCATGGCATTGTAGGGGGAAAGCCGTAAACCCTAGGGCTTTTTAGGAGCCGAGGCGAGAAGTCAACCTTTTTTTTTTTTTTTTTTTTTTTTTGACAGTTAAATTGGGCAGAACCGTGCTCTCCCTGTTCCATTGTACAGATTCGAACTCTGCTCCCAAAGAGGGAAGGAATTTCCATTTTAGGTTTGAAACAAATTAAAATGCCTGCCTGCGTTTGGAATCCTTGGGTTCTGGCTCCCGCCAGAAATCCACTGGCTTCTGCCATCGACGCCGCCACCACGGTTTCTGATGAGAAGGCGGAAGGGGGCGCTTGGCTAAGAACAAAGAACTTACAGGAGTCGAACTAATTTGTGTGGGCCGAATATGAAGGCAGTGGTGGGGGCACTAGACCTGGGCTTGTCTCCAGGGAGAGGCTTAAGGGTGTGTGTCCAGGAGGAAGGGGACCTGCTTTGCAGATACTGGGCCTGGAGTTAGGAGGATCGTGGCCTCCTAGGTTGCAAAATACCCCTGTCTCTATCCGCAGCATCATCATGCTGCCCCATTTGTAGGCAACAAAACCAAAAAATACTCCCTAGACTCATGACGTCTCAGAATCAAAATTGGAGTCCTCACTCTCCTGTCACCAGTCTGTAATCAAGCAGGGAGTCAAGAAGCCCAGTGAAAACACACGCAGGCACGCACGCGCGCACATGCACACAGAGCAATCCAGTCCTGGCAAAAGGCACAAGGCGTGCGCACACACAGCCGCACCATATGCGTCCTGAGTTCTGAGCGCCCGGCTGTAATTATCCAGGCGCTTTGCATAATTCACAATGCAGTTCTGAAATCGTAGTGATGACTTCCTGGCACGGTTGGTTGGTGGTAACGGCGGCAACAAGCTCCAGGATAGGCGGGAGGGGCTGGGGCCCTGCGGCCTACCAGCTCCCAGAGAAGCCTGACGCTTGAGTCGGTCTCTCCTCGTGCCAAGCTGCTGAGGCCACAGAGACCTTGGCTCTGAGCTGTGGAAACTCGGTGCCCTCTTGGCGCTGTTCAAAGAAGACAGGCTCTGCCAGACAAGGACTGTGACTCTTCCTCTTCCTGCGCATAGCCTCAGAGTGTTGCCTGCTCCGTTAATTTGAGGGTGGAATGAAGGCTAACGACCGGCAGCAAGGAGCTCAGAATGTGAATTTTGTCTCAATTACTTGAAGTTATGTAAATAAGGCCAGTGACCAGACCTCCATGGGCCCCAGGTGATAAATTTTAAAGATTTTTCTGATTAACTCAGAAATAACTCTTAACATACACAAGACCTTAAGTGACAAGAATCAGTTTTTAGCTTTGAAAGAGATGTCTCACCCCAGAGGTCTAATACCCTTCTAATCAGGTACAGACACAGTTATTCACTTCCTCTACTGTCTCAACTACTGTCTCAAATGCAGAGAAGAGTATCTTTTGATGAAAGGATGTTTACATTTTGGCCCATGAGGTAAGAAATAAGACTAGGAGAAGGACCATAGGATTGAAGGGTCTGGTCCTTCTGTTCACTCTTCAACCCATCTCCCATCAGATACTGAGCACACAGTATAAGGCCAGCTCCAGGACTACAGGAGGTTAATGACATAACCCTTTCCTACAAGGAACCTGCCTGGGAGCAGACATATCAAGCGATTGTATTTAAACTTTTAAAGGTAGGGTCTTACTATGTAGTTTAGACATCCTTGAGCTTACTACGTAGTTAAGGTGGTCCTCCTGCCTCAGCCTCCTAAGTGATGGGATTACAGATGTACAGCACCATACCAAGCTGGCTAGGACTGGGGATATAGCTTAATGGCAGAGCACTTGCTCAGCATGCACAAGGATCCAGGCTCAATTTTTAGTACTGCAGAAGAGAGAGTAGAATCTTGTTAACTAGGTTGCATAAGAGAGGCAGGGGTAGAGAGCACCCATTTAAGCATCAGACCATCTGGGTTTGACCATCAGACCATCTGGGTTTGATCATTAGCTCTGCTATTCAGTGGCTTCTCTAAAAACGGTGCTATTTTTTTCCATTTATGGCCTCTCCTACTAAGTTGAAAAATCCAAGGAAAGGAAAGTCTTTGCCATCAACAAGCAGGTCTGTTGAAGCTGGTGTGGAGCTCCTGTCTCCAGTCAACGACCAAACCCTCTCAAAAGCCTTTTTACTTCTTAAATTCATTCCTCAAAAATGCCTTTTTACCTCAAACAATTGAGAGATACTCAGACCCAGGACATGGCTAGAGAAATCTACCAGCTGAACATGGCTGAGATTTCATGCTCAGTCTTCAAGACACTGGCACAAGATTTTGCTCATTTATGAAGAAGCTGATTTTCATTAGCTTCCAAGCTTTCCGTTGCTTGCACAATGGCTAGGGAGCATGGGGTGGTCTTTAGTATGTCGCGCCCATACGAAGTAAGGGCTTGCTAAGTGAAGAATGCAAGTGCTGCTGCATGTGGACTTCCTTACCAGTTATTCAGCTCCCATCTAGCTAAGAAAGAAACACTCAGAACAATCCATGGGGGGTGGGGAAAGACTCAGGTCCTCTTAGGAGCTGTGGGTGCCAAGTTCCAGAGTTTTTCCTTGACATGTTTCAGAACTGTTCTTGTGATAGGGAGAAGAACTCAGCTAGCAGCGGCAGCAGAAGGATAATTCTCTGTGTGAGAGGTTCTTCCCACCTGAATGAATAGCACATCAAAATCAGCACTTATTCAGCCTTCACTGGACAGAATAACTTCGCTGGGGTCAGCTGAGGTTCCACAGAGCCCTAACACTTTTGTGTTCATCTTGACCCAAGATTAATTAAACAGAAAGGATTTTCTCAGACCCCCCCATCTGGCACAGTGATGTCTTACAGGTAGTGGAAAAAACAATACCTTGGCTGGCAATAGATTGGGAGGGAGTAGTGACAGATGTCTTGGTCCCCAAACCTTGGGTAGCAGTGCAGGTCCCTTTGGACTTCTAAAACCAAGACTGACTAGAGAAACAAGACAGTCTCTGAGGAGATTGGCTGCCCAGCCCTCTGGCTCCTAATATTCTGTGATTGTCACACTTTGACTTGGTTATTATATAGCCCAGAATCCCAGAGAATACACATTACAACACCATAATATTCATTAACTTAATCATTTTATTTTATTTGTCTTTTTGAGACAGGGTTTCACTATGCAGTTCAGGCTGGCCTTGAACTCACTTTTGTAGCCCAGGCTGGTCTCGAACTCGCACTGATCCTCCTGCCTCAGCCTCCCAAGTGCTGGGATTACAGGCGTGAGCCACCACGCCCGGCTTAACTTAATCATTTTATAAACAAAGAAACTGAGGCCCTCTGCAACAGTTTGTTCTTGGTCGCTCAACTAGAAATAGAGACCACCTCAGCACCCAAGCCTTTCCATACTTAGTCCAAATGCTTTGAAATACTCACTTCACTGCATTGATCCATCTCTCATTTCCTAGAAGGGCTCCTAGAAACTCCAACCGAGGCAATTTTACTCGTTAGTGAAACAATCAGAATTAACAGCAGTGTTTTGTGGATCTTGAAGCAATAGTTCAATACTTCTGCAACTTCAGTCTCCATTACTTCATAGCGTTATCTTCAAATTTCAGTTCTCTTCAATTTGCCATGTCCCGGGGGGAGAAAGGCTGGGAGGTCTCTTTCTGTTTTGCAGAAGGGATGGTGAGATCTACAAAATACTTAGAGATACTATGCATGATGTTGAGAAAAAGTCAATGGTTAGGCTGAGCAGTTAATCAATGAATTTGGTCACTATGGAGTGAATATCTGGGCCTTTGAGTTATTAGAAACATGCTTGCCTTCCCTTAACAGCACGTTTCAGACCTGCTTTATACAGATTAGTGCTTCAACAGCAGTGGGAATAATTGTTATGTAAAACTGGGTAGCCCTGTAAAAATGTGGCCAATAAGTCTGAGAACAGGCTGCAATTCTTTATTATGTGAATAAATATATTGGGACCATGTATTTGACTTCCACCAGTGCAGTGAAAAGCATCACACATTTGACTGCGCTTTGTTTCCAGTGGGTCTAGTTCACACAGTACTCTGTTGTCCTATTCTAGTAAGTAATTTCAGAATTCACATCACTTACAAAGATGCTGAGTGGCTATTTAAGGAAGTCTGCTTAAAAAAAAAAAATTCTCCAAAACAAAACAAACCTCCTCCCTCTCTTTTCCCTCCCCCAAACCCACATGCTTTGTGTAAGAAGGAGTCAACCAGTGGGATTCACAGGAGGTCCCCAAGTCAAATGCTGCAGCTGCGTTTTTAAAAAGGGTTGGCTAAACTACAGCCGTTAATAACATCTGTATCTATGCACGCTAAGATGATGATAGGGGTAATCAGATCTCATGCTTCAGGGCATAAGATGATTGCCTGCTGGGAGTAGAGGATTTGGCCTTTCAGGTATGAGAGTACACAGATCGGGAGCTAGGTTGCAGACACTTCTTGCCAGCCTCTAAAGTTTCAGGTGTGACCAACAGGAATTTGGGGTACGTGAAACAGTGATTTGAAGTCTAACACTTCAGTAAGGTTCAAACATTAAATAGTGAGATTTTTGAAGCACCCATTTGCACCTTATATAATCTCTCTCTCTCTCTGATATAGATCTTAAAATGCCTTTATTTGAAGATTGAAGGTTTTTGATATATTTGATGTACTTGGACCATCTTTGGTGTCCAATAGATGCTTAATACTGTAAGCAGTGCAGGCCATTCAACACTAGTCCATAATTTTATGATTAACAATAACACACAATTACTCAAGTATCTATAATTGTGCACATTTAGATCCTTAAATGTATATATATATTTCCAGTTGCATTAC